>DWJZ01000855.1:0-27468 GCA_018249125.1 Asbolis capucinus | reverse complement strand
GTAGGTAAATAATAGCTTAATACCAAAATTATGTTTTTCTAAATAACTAATATCTTATGTAGGTATACAATTATACATATATAATTATATCTTATTTCTATTTTGAAATCCAATGTTCCTTATCGCTCGCAGTTATATAATATTTTCATTAAATGTATCGTTGCAGTTTCTTCTCAATCCTATATTCGACGACGACGACAATAATATCACTTCTTAGCAGTTGCTTCGATGTTTAATTGTGTAAATTTCGGTGTATCTTTCTATGGAAAATTCCTTGGTATTGTGCGCCGGTCGGCATGTACACGTATGAACACCATTTATGAATAATCTCTTCGCATTTCTTCGATCATTTTATTTATCCAGTTACTTTGTCCTGTCATGGTCGCCAATGTTGATTCCTTTGCGGAATCAATGGTCGTCGTGACGAAAAAAAAAAGACTTTTTCGGGAGAAGATGTAGATTTAATTTAGAGAATAAAAAATACATATAAGTCATTAATAATAGACAAAAGAAGGTATAAATATAAAGCCATTTAAGTAGGGTAGTTTATAAAAATAATGTAGGTAGATAAAAAAAAATGTAATTAATAGGTAGGGTTGATAATAGAAGACAAATTATTTCATTGGCATTGCATGGACCAAATTGTAAGGCGCGGCAACAGATCATCATATAGTAAATTATTTTATAGTATCGGAGTGTGTTATTGCTATAATTTATTCAACCACTTAACAACAGAATACGAAAAATACTATCGATGTCGATAAATTAGTACCTACATCCCAGAATGACGAGCAAAGAATGTTCTATAAAATTATATTAGAGTGGGACCACCGCTGCCAATTTAAAGAGAGCTTTATTACAAAGTGACTAAAAAGCATTTGGAACGTAAATGACTGTCTTGTGACAAATTTTCCTCGTTGAATTTTATTAATTTTAACATAAAAATAAATTCATTGGGTCCTCTTCTTCTTTCCCTTGTATGTGTGTTGTTTCACCCCATGTCTGCCGTGAGAGTAGGTGCATTACGCCACTGTGTTTGGTATAGAGATTCACAAAGATTGTTATTTAATGCAACTAAATTTATTAGCCATCTCGGAATATATTTAACAGGTGTTAATGATAAGTAAAATTAACACTGCTAATTCATTTCTGACCCATGTTTCGGCAATTTTTTGCTCGGTGCGTGGCTGTTTCGCCATTTTCGAGATGGTCACACTGATGGACATGTGATAAGTGTTATTCTATGGACACAACTTAGTCTGTGTATGGACATGACCATCATAGTCTGTGAACGTGACAAATTTATTGCAATGAATGAATTCGTTTGTTGGAATGGTTATTTCGTTTCGTTATTATTTGGTTTTAAATTGTTTTCCTGATATGTTCTTCTTCACCATTAGCTAATTATTTTAGGAATATATGATCGTTTTTTTATTGTAAATTAACTAAAACAAAGGAGGAAAACGATGGCAGTATCAAAGTCGACAAACACATACAATCGCCAGAATTGGGAGGACTCTGTAGGTACCATATGCGTGGAATTAGTAAATAAGTCGTATGAATTGTGAAATACTAATATTTAGATTGTTTTAATCTGCCACTGTTTTTTTTTTAGGATTTTCCAATATTGTGCCAAACATGTCTAGGAGACAACCCATATATTCGAATGGTAAGTTATCTGGAGTTCTAGGTTGTTATTGAATCTTTATTATGTATAAAATAACTTATACTTTGTCTGCAGACCAAAGAGAAATATGGCAAGGAGTGTAAAATATGTGCTCGCCCATTCACTGTCTTCCGCTGGTGTCCCGGCTCTCGAATGCGTTTCAAGAAGACCGAGATATGTCAGACATGTTCCAAATTAAAAAATGTTTGCCAAACATGTCTCCTGGACCTTGAATATGGGTTGCCCATTCAAGTTCGAGATGCAGCTCTTAAAATTCAAGATGATTTGCCAAGAAATGAGGTGAATAAAGAGTACTACATACAGAATTTGGATAGTCAAATGTCTAAATTTGATCCGAGCCAGCCTAGCAACTCTGCGTTGAAGTCGAAAGGAGCATCTGACTTACTATTACGTTTGGCTAGGACAGCTCCATACTACAAGAGAAACAGACCCCATGTCTGTTCGTTTTGGGTGAAGGGAGAATGTAGACGCGGAGAAGAATGTCCGTACAGACATGAGAAGCCAACTGATCCAGATGATCCACTGGCTGACCAAAACATTAAAGACAGGTATAAAATTTGGCTTCATTTTCCTTAAATAGTACTGAATAACAATACTAATTTTATTCATGGTATTCTTCAATCAGTGCCCCAACTGAGAAATAGTGGTTGTCCTTTTATATTTACCCCAAACAGAATCTTTTTAGAAATCTGCCCTTCGTTAACCCATATAGTGTATATATGTACTTGTATATTGTTTGTAGTAAACAATTTAACTCGATATCATATATATAGATTGAGATATAAAGGCTAAATTTTGTATTATAATTTTTCAAATTAGGTATTATGGAGTAAATGATCCAGTGGCAGAAAAACTGATGCGTCGCGCAGCTGCCATGCCTGCTCTACCTCCTCCAGAAGATAGAACAGTCACAACACTGTATGTGGGTAATCTTCCCGATAATATTAGTGAAGATGAGCTTAAAGGACACTTCTACCAATATGGTGAAATAAGGTAAGTTCACTCAGTACAATAACAATACTATGAGCTCTCTTTTAAATCAATTTCTAAAGAGGTATAGTATAATAATTTATTTTGTTTTTATATATTCTTAAATTTTCCATATTTTCAGATCTTTAACATTAGTACCGAGAGCCCAATGCTCATTTGTACAGTATACAACCAGGACAGCAGCAGAACACGCTGCTGAGAAGACATTTAACAGATTAGTCATTGGTGGCAAGAGGCTGACCATCAAATGGGGTAAATCACAGGGTGAGTGTATTGAAGTTGTTTAAATTGTGCCACTTTACATTGCTTTTTTAAAGAATCTCTATACTAGTTTTATATTAAGGTGTTTTTGTAATACAAATACAATCCTCATTTATTGCCACATTCACAAAATAAACCAAATATAACTAATAATAAAAAAGTGAAATCTGAAACTAATGTAAGTTTTGAAGTGGTTCAGCTTGTCCTGACATTCATTCAAGATCACATGTAGCACTTTTTCAGCCATATCCTTATCTTTTTTAGAAGCTTTTATGTATGTTGTATGTTTGTACATTAGTTAGTGTATTTGTAGACATTACGGGTCAAATCATGCAAACTTAATTAGACTTCCTATTACACTACATACTCCAAATTTTGCATAAACTTTCTGTCCCAACGACAATGCATTTTTATGACCTGCATGAGTCAATACTATGTTCAGGATTGGCTCCAGACAAAGGAACTCCTCAACAGTTAACAATACAGTTTTGTATATTTCATAATTTTGAATTTTTATTTGTATTGGGGATTTATTATTAAAGCTTGTGTTTTTAAATATTTTAATGAATCTTGTTTAAAGCAGATGTTGCAAATGCATTACAACATACTTTCTTTATGTTATTTAAAAGTAGGTGAAATATAATTTGAAAGAACGAAAGAGATGATTTCTAGGCTTCACCATTCAGAGGACAATAGAAAAAAAACCAGATTTAACACTTCCAAAAACATATTTTCAGGTCGACAAGGTATCAATGATAAAAATGACTTGGCGCCAGCTCTGGAGCCAGTGCCTGGCCTTCCTGGTGCGCTGCCTCCTCCACCGGCCTTCATGCCGTTCCCTCCACAGGTAATATATATTGTTAAGATTTATGTACAGATCTGGGTCAGTTTTCATAAATATCTTACGGGCAAATGTGTCAAAATTTCATTAAGGCTCTCACGCCCATTATTGGGTACCAAAAGCTCAGAAACATTTATAGAGCTTCAAAGTCGCTGCTGTGTGCATTTTAAAATTAAGCATTTTTCTATCAATTTTAGTAATGCCTTGCAGTATTATGCATTTTTGAACAGCTAAAATCATCTCGATAGTTTTAAGCATATCTGCGAAACTACTGTTATAGACATTTTTATTTATGCAGGATTTTTGGGATGATTATTACAAAAAACTTATTTACTACTTATCTAGTAATTTTGATTATGGATTTATATCCATAATTAAAATTAAACTACATGATAAAAGACATGAAAAAACATGGAATATAAAAGGCTTTGTAAGAAACTTAAAAAATGCTATGAAATGAAATGAAAACTGTTTATTTCGTCTTAGGAACCAAAAGCTCACTTAACGAAAGTCAAAATTTTACAATACAAATTCCCTACTTAATACCTATCCGTCATCGGCTTTATAAATAATACAAACTAAGGGCTATGTACACTAGTGTAGACCAGAAGGAAAAAAAAGCCGGCGGAAAAAACTTCTGGTACTCTTTATACTATACTTTACATAGTGTGTGTGTGTGCAGGTTCTATGAGAAAACTGTGACATTGTCATCCACTGGATTGTTTCTGTGGATGAGAAAAACCAACTATAGGATCATAGGTACCTTTCTAGGTACCAAATATTTTTTTGTTTTGGTTAAAGTGACACACATGTAGGCGAGGGATATTGTGGTATTGTTGAGTAGTCTTAAAATTCGTTTATAAAGCCGATGACAGATAGGTATTGCCTATCGAGACATTAGGACTTTATCATAGACTTTTTAAAATATATATTTTATTAGTTTCGTATTTCATGTATATCTTTTTTCGTTAAGGGAGCTAAGAATTATTAGAAATTATTTTTGCGTTAGGAACCATACTTCCTAAAAAGAAATAAAATGCATTTCATTTCATTTTATTTTATTTAATGCATTTAATTTCATTTCAACAATGCTGTAAAAATTAATACTTAATATATCAGGTGATAAATACTAAATTGTTGTTTTCCAGATGCCGCCACCATCAAATCGTCCGAACGACTTCTTCAATCTCCACCACTACGCTGGGCCAGGCTGGGCGTGGGGTGGCATGCCGCCACCTCCTCCCGCGCCGGCGCCTCCGGCCCCTCCCGCGCCACCCCTGCACTACCCCAGCCAGGACCCCGCACGATTGGGCGCCCACGCCCACGCCACGGCACCTCACATCTAGGGCTTGTAAGTATACTGATTTAACTAGAGACTGTTGAGTCACTGTTTTTTGTTTTTTCATTGATTCTTTTTAGATATATTCTTGTCAAGCCAAAATCTGGTATATATGTTTATGTTACTTATAACCATGGCATTACCATACCATGCTGTTACGTTTAATGAAATGACCTTAATGACCATAGGCAATAAGAAAATTAAACTACTCTTTTTCTCATCTTGACAAAGCTTGTGAACATATTAATAAGTTGGTAAAGTTTAGTTATACTTTTTATTAGTAACTAGAAATTGTCTTCACTTTGGAAGAAAACTTATCCGCTGGTTTCAGAGTTGCCAAACTAATTTAAACCTGTTATCTTGCAGGAACAAAGCCATTTCCTGAGATAAAAACTATTCTAAAACCATTCTCGGGTCTTAAACATCGATTATGCCAAGTTTCATCTAAATCTGTCCAGTGGTTTTTGCGTGAAGCTCGAACTGACAGACAGAAAAAATAAATTGTTTTGGCCTCTATATCCGTAACGAAGCCTCCCTGCATCAAAATTTCCAAAAAATACTTAATGTACAAATTTGACTCCGTTACAGTTTTATTATTAGTACAGATGATTCTTATAATTGAGAAGTTGTCTTGAGCTGTATCAAGATATAAGTGTGTTAAATATGTAATATGCTTTATAAGCAAACTATGATCTTGTAATAGTATAGTATGTCTATAGCCAAGATGAGAAATATGTACCCTAAGAAGAATATCTGCACTATGACATATATATGATAATTTTCAAAGTAATGCGGGGGACATGCAACTGGACAAACTTGACCCTATATCTATCCATCAAATTATCTATCTGTATTTCAAATTTCATCGATATACATTAATTTTAAACCTCTTTAGTGAAGTAGGATTTATCATGAACATTTGGAACAATGATTTAAAATTTTTCCTAAGACAATAATAGTGCCAATCAGTATACGGCAGATTTTGGTTTGACAAACATAAAGAAATCAATTATGTATATGGAGATATTAGGTTGGCCCTTATAGGGCCTCTATAAGGTACAAATGCATGTACCCCTTTAAGGACCATTGCTATATTTTAACGGGCAACAATAAGAGTTCACTTTGATTCTGAATTTGTATGGTATCGTTGGTTTTTCATTTTGACATAACCTCAAATCAAGTTGATGTATCATCAGTTTTACTCAGTATCCATGAATAAATTCTTTGAAAAACACTTTGGGATGATCATGAGTAAAAAAGACATCTAATGGAATACCAAATGTTTCGTAATATTATTGAATTTATATTATAAATACATTAAAGTTTATGTTCACAAACACATAATAAACTTCTCAAAATTAATTATTAAGAAATCCATCATTTAAAATCTTCTTAGCACTTAGTTACGACATGTTGACAATATCTGTAACTGTACTGAGGAATAAACTTTAGATATTATTTAGAACCTAGTTTTATCTTGTTTCTGATTTTAACTCATTTATGAGTTTTCATCACACTTGCTTGCATAGCTTATTTCTAACACACTTGTAGTTCCCTTTAAGCGTGTTTTTTACTTTCCATTACAGGACTTGTACTTTAAATATACATTATGCAATTCAATTCATACAATATTGCAAATTATAAAGTATTGTTAATTTAATTGCTTAATTTAGGTTTCTTTATAATATTCGTTTTCGACTGACCATTTTCCTTATACTTATTTTATTTTAAGTGGAAAAAATACAGTGTCACTTTTCCATGCAAGTTTGTTGAAAACCTTTCATATGACAAGCGTGTACATTGATCAATTGGCTTTCTTATCACGATCGCCAGCATCATATATTTCTATTCTGATGAAGTATATCTTGTCCTTATTCATATGTGTCAACACAAGGATTCCTCGTGTGTGCATCCGTGTATGTTTTTATTGTGCTATGTAATACGACCGGTCAACAATGAGGTACAGATAGTACAAACATATTTTATACAGCATTGTGGTTGAATAATTGGATAATACATTGGATTGTCTTATGTCTACTGCTGCCCTACATTAGTTAATGAACTAGATTATAAGTGATGTCTTATTTTTTTTTTGTAAAAAATAAAGTTACAACTCTCTAAGCTCTACTTGTTTTCTTTCTTATACGAATTCCGTTTATTCTTTTAATATAGCAATTAAAATATAAGCAGTGATAGCTTAACATTAAAATAATGGATAACAAAGAGAAGTGGATATGAGATGTGGGCGGATAAAGTCTATGAGTGGTCGCATCTCATATGTTTCACGTCTGCTTAAATGTCACCGACAGTCATATGTCGGTTGTCAATTGCGTGGAGTAAAATGTTTGTAAAACACTAAACATGCCTTACTGCGCAAAGTTTTGTATAAAAATTACCGCAGAACATATGATTTATCTAATTGAAATGTTTTCTGCTATAGGTTAATACATTATTATATTTATTTTAAGATTATTAAAACTCAATGACGAAAATTTGTTGCAAGACAGTCATTTACGTTCAAAATGCTTCTTAGTCATTTTGTAATAAAGCTCTCTTAAAAATCGCAGCGGCAGTCCCACCCTAATATTATTGTCGCGTAGATTCAACTGTAAACGAATTTCGACGTAAGCTGTTAGAGGTATATGGGTCTGTGAGAGATGGTCGGACTATCGAAGCGGAGGTTCGTGGTTCAATCCCCATATTTTATGTTGGTTTTTATAATTCTATAGAGAAAGGATATTTCTAGATTAATCTGGATGAAATAGAACTGAAAGAACAAGATAGAAAATGTTTGAGCGGTATAAAAAAATGTAAAAATAGAATTTCTAGAATTTTCTGGGTGCAATGGAAATGAAAAAATAGGTCAGAAAAAGTGTAAGAGAATAGAAGAAATTTAAAAACAGAATCACTATATGATGATCCAATAAATGTGCTACAAAAAGACCTTAATAGACTAGTCCTTCTATTGCAGTAATGTTTGTGTCAGTTACTCCAAAACAACGGCTCACCATTGGAAAATAAAATGACATATTTAAACGACGTATCCTACTATATTCGTATCACTGCCTTACAGCAAATCGAAATCATGTAATCGAAAATTTGGTTAATGTGAGCCCATCAATTCAATATATAACATTGTATTAATTTTTCTCAAATTTCTTGACTTTGTTAAAATAAAATATAAGATACCTTTATATACTAAGTAATTAAAATAAATATAAATATGAAGTTACTGGCAGCGTTTCTTATCTATATGGAAATACTTATACATTGAGAAAGTAAGCTGCCGGCTCTGGGGTCGTTTACAGCTTTATCTTTAATTTTTCAGTATATAAAATTTTCTGAAATCGATTTAGTAATTTGTGTTATCTCTAAATAAACACTAATCATTTCGTTGCTGCTTGTCTGTTCTCATAATAGGGCTACAATTTTCGATCAACAATCAACAGACGTCTATCAAAGGTACGATACGTTATGCTAACCAAGTCGAGATCAGACTTTCAGAACACTAGCTAAAATTGCCGGGCTGCGTTTTTATTGATCTAAGGAGATGAAAAACAAATTAATATAAAAAAGAATTTTCTATACCAAGATGAAGTAAATAAATAACACTATCATACATCTTATTGAAAGTGATAGCAATATTAAAAAAAAGAGAATGGGGAATGTTCAGAAAATCCATCTAGCGGGGAGTAGAACCATTTGAAAAATTATAATATTTCTAATTAATTACCGTACTAAGACGATAGAAAAGACATAGAATTTACAAATTATAACTGTTGGTCTAATTGTTAATTTTCAAAATAAAATAGCGACTTTATTAGACTATTTGAAAGGTGAAACTAAGAACCAATAAAAGTTTATATTTCTTAGTGGTAGACAATGTCCTTAGTCATTTACTTGTGTTAATTTGGCTAGCCAGGTTGCCATACTAATCGACCCGTATACTATTTCCACTTCACTCTTTATTCCGTAATAAATACATTTTGTTTGTCTTTTCTTAAAATAATTGAACTATATCTTTCGATCAACAACCAACAGATGTTGTTTTATCAAAAATACTGAGTCTAGTTCAATCTAAGTCGGCAGAAATGAAATAAAACTCATTAATCTGAAACTATATTTAATATTAATTATAAGTTTATAACATGACTTAATCGTTACAAAACAGTAAACATTTTAGATAAATCTACGCGCCTTCGCTTACCATTTATCTGGGTAAGGACGGTCTCATAATAATTTACAATAAACTAGGCCCAGATACATAAAAAACTAGTTATTGAGTATGCCTCAGAAAGACATGTAAAGTGAATTATAAATTTATAGCCTGTTTCTTTCATCTCGCAAAAAGATATCGTAAAGAAAACCGCGGATTTTTTTCAAAATTATTACTTAATTATCGTGTAATACGTATAAAGGGCTATTTATTTGTGGTGATCTTACTTTTTTGGTGTTTTAATTCAATTCCTGATCTCTCCAGCAGAATACAACAGGTTATGTCAACATGAAAAAAAAACAGGCTATAGATTTTGTAAGCGGCGTTCGATCTGCATATCCAAAACAGTCGGTGACTAGTTTGGTTCAGTGCCTAAACTTCCATTACTTAATTGCTATATAAAAACTAATGAAGTCTTGTGCATCTATAGGACAATATTACACATGGGGCAAACATGGGGTGATATTTGTAAAGTAATTGAAATATTACGAACAATATTCTCACACTGAACTAACTACTATAGTAATAGGAATAATGCTTGAAAGCATAATAATAAAAAAGCATAAGTCAAATCTCACTGAACAAACATTAGCCAGCGGCTTGTTTCAAAATATTAACGAATTTGAACCGTATCAATTAATTCAAAAAGTATAAATTTGATTGAAGCTAAAATGGGTATAGGTATCCATACGAGTAGTTTTAAAAAAAATCTACATTTTCCATTAGGACATAAAAAACAAAATGCTCCGTAATACACTGAAAAGTCGCTATTTGCCACTGCTCTTTCATACGCCATGGCATATTTTTGACTAATAGGCGTTTATACGGTATGAATTAGCCAAGGAAATGTACCTATAGCTGATCATAGGAAAATTTAGACGTGGACGGGGTATTTGTGAGAATTGCCAGAATGAAGTTACACATGTTTCCTAACTTCGACGATACAAAGCGATATCTCTTTATCATGCACGTTTCCGTTTTTACAATTACGTCACCATTTCGGGTCGGAGAGTTAAGCTTATTATTGTTCGTTTGAATATTGTCACAAAATAATTTGGCGTCAGAGTGACGTTTTAACAAGGCGCCCAGTTAAGCTGCACGAATACGGAACGATTCATATATAAATTATAAACTTTATTTATTTACAATTAATTTTGGAATGATAAAAAAACTGCAAATAGCAACTAAAATATTTTTTGAAATTAGCTTCATCGCTGTAAAAATATGTTGAATTGTAATAAAATTCTGAATTACATGATCTTTTGCCCAAAATAATGTCTTGTTTTATAAAAAGTATACCCAGGATTTCTTTTACATATAATATTAGATAGAATTTTAAAGCGTCCTCAAGCTCGCGTGTTTAATAAAAAATAACATTTATAACTAGCATTAACTAAATATACTAATAAAATAGGCTCTCTGTATAACTTTAAAACAGCAAAGCATACCAAATGTGCAAGTGCACCTATCGTTAGTGAATGAATGCACGTGTAGTTTTTAGTGTTAAAATTCAAGAAAACTAATAATATTTTTTTACAAAGTTATTAGTCACAGATTAAAGATAATTTATTGCTTTTGAAACGGCGCGCGGTTTTCGAATCTGTATTACTGGCTGTCAAAATTCTAACCTGTCAAATTAATTATATTCAAAGACTAAATAACTACCAGACACGATGTACCGAAAGAAATTAGACGCAGGTTGACGTTACACGACCGATGTTTCTCTCGCTATTACTATATTCTTAGTCTGTCTCTCTCGACGGCTCGGCAGAATGCGTTGCAACAAATTGAACGTAACCTGTTGCAGTCAGTCATTCAATAATTCCTTTAAGTACTTTGTAGTATAGAATACTGTACTTCAGAATCTCTGTACAAATTCTGTACTACAGGGCGGAAAGATTAACCGACTACCAATGTAGTCAGTGATCAATTTTTCAAGTACCAAACGCCCTGTCTAGTAGTTAAAAGCCTTTGGTTATGTTAAAGCATAGATAACTTCAATAAGTACTATTTATTATTAAATAGGTATTGCCCTTACATTGCACATGTAAAAGTTATAATTTATATAATGTTAGTACAATTGTCATCAAAATGCTAAGTCGCTGTATTTAAATAATTCAATATAAGTTACAATTACACAGCCATACGACTTTTGGCCGTAAATTTATTTAGTTCAGTACTAATTCTATGTTTTTATATAACTATGTGTTATATGTTTATATATTTGTAGGTCTAAATAACACAGTACGACTGACGGAAAGGTCGGATCTACATCTGAAATTATGGTCAAAATATTTTGTCCATATAACATAATTCCTGTATATAATACACATAAAGTACAATTTTTTTGTGTATTTAACATCTGCGTCAAAAGATGGCAATAATGTTTTTTTTCTGGCACTTTATAGGGGGCGATCGAAATTAGAACAAATTATCATTTTTATCTCACTGAAAAAAAATACTGCAGATTATGTGGTAAAATGGTAATGAATCTTTATGGTTAATATTATTATAAATATGATTAGGTTAATTCATACATAAAAAAGTCAAATTCAATCATAAATAATTGTAAACTATCAATTACTTTTACCAAACGAAACCAGCAGTAATTGTAATCTGTGAGATTCACCACACACATACAGATACATACACACACACACATGGAAAAAAATATATACGTAATATCGAGTTTGTTATGTTCATTGAAATAAGTACCCACCAATTTCGTATTGGACTATTATTATAATACTTTTGAAAAAGAAGTTTTAAAATGTTGTATCATTATTCATAATTTACAAGCATAGATAATATAAATCTGATTAACAATGAATAAATGGATGAATAAAATTAAAATTTCTTGCTTGAAATACAAGACTGCAAGAAATATATTTTTAAATTACGTTAAATGTGACCACATAGTTTTTAAATGAGAGCACAGAGAATTTAACACGAAACTAATGTATCAGTATACGAAATATTGCCGCTATGTTGATTTTTTTTCAAGTTCTAGGCCATTGTGACAAACTTCTAGATGGCAAGCAATTATAAGTTTTTGATAAAAGAGACTCATATTATATACCTTTTTTGACAATTGAAAAAAAAATTATATGTTTTTTTTCCTATTTTATAATGGATATATTTTTTTAACTGAGTGTTACCATTTCAAAACAAATTCTTTTTAACACTGCATTAGAAAGAATGGTACATCATTATTTTCTCTGTCATATAATTTTAAATGTTTGATTCCAAATATTTTTCTACAACATACATAGATAATAATAATTATTTATCCTATAAAAATAAAACTGAAAATACAGATGACGACTTTATGAAGAATGTATTTTGTTATAGTCAATGGAATCTGAAGAATGTATCAGAAATTCATGAAAAAAAATTATCGTAATATATATATACAGTTACATACATATGAAAAGACATAATTACAAATTTTATCAGTTAAAACAGATGCACGGATAATTTGAACTCCACATTGAATACTATGATTTCAATCACAAACACTAAATGTATTTCTAGACAGACAGACAATACATGAAACACACAAGGTACATATAATATTAAATTCAAGAAAATATATTTATTTATCGGAATTTTATTACCAGAAAAAGCTTTTAACATTATCTTGATTCAAGTAAACGATTATGTACTTTCCATACGTGCACATTAAATGCGATCTGATCTTCCGTGGTACCTGAAAAAACACATGACCTGATTTGATAAAAATACAAAAAAAATATATTAATACTAGCACCTGGCCGTGGCTTTGCCCGTCATGTGTGAATGAAAATAATCTTAAATGTTATCCCAAAGTATAATCTCATATGCGTGCCAAGTTTCATATAATACGTGCTAAGACGTAAACGACATCCAATCCAGTCTTTTCACTGAAAATAATCGCATTTTTTGGATTTGTTTATGGACTGAATAGTAACTGCAATATGGGCGTATACCTGATTTAATGAAGATTAAAAAAAAACTTTCCCAGGGGAACCTACAACCAGGATAAAATGTTAATTTCCTCCACATCCATGTGGTCTATCTGTGTGCCAAGTTTCATCTTAATCCGTTAATCGATTATTATAAGGTTCCTTTCTACTCTTTATTATTAGTTATTTATTGTAAAATATTTTATACCTAGTACGGTCGAAACAGATCCTTCGTCCTAGATCTGTTTCCACACTAGGTACCAAAACTTACCTACACAATTTATTTTATATGTATATATTAATATATGTAAAAGCAGTGATAGAGTAATCGTAGGTCACTGTAATATCATGCCTTTTATTGTCAAAATTTTTGTAGGCATTAAAAGTGAGGAAATTTGCAATCTTGACAGCTTGCAGCTGCTGACAGTGGTTAACCTAACCTAACATTAGATGACGCGTCTGTTTTTTGCTTGTGATGACAGTGATGATGGTGAAGGTCTACCGGCATCGGCGGCGTTCGACGCGAACGTAACCTAACCTAACAAAGGTGACGCATCGGTTTTTTTGCCTGTGATGATGGTGCTCACCGGTTAGTATCTGTTAGCATTCGCGATCTGAGCGTTGACAGCGGCGGCGGCGGCGCTCGATGCGGCGGTCTGCACGTGCTGGTTGCGGAGTATCTCCGTCGTAAACTCCGCCTGGGCTTTCGCCAGCGACGCGCCCGTCGATCGGTAGATACGGTGCACCTGGAAATACGAATCATTGAAGCGTTGCCGTACCCAAGGAAGGTAGTACATGGCCCAGGGCTATGAGGCTTATTAACAACATTATTTCTTGTAACCCCTGATTTAGTCCTTTACTCCTGCACATATAATAAATTTAAAGCTAGCAGGAGACTTTCTGGAGTCCATAATCACTGGCAGCAATATTGCCATTAATTATTTAAAACGTTTATCAGCATTAAGAATATGGTATTGTATTAAACGACAATCATTTAAATTATTCACAATTTTGTTAGGTTATATATTGTAAGAAATTGGTTGTCTTGTAAATACATATGTGTAGATACACTATGTGGGCGTACACCACGTAAGAGTGAAAAGGAATGGAATAACTTGCCTGTGTCTGTTTTCCCGCGTACATACGATGTGGAGGTCTTCAAGAGAAGAGTGACCAGATTTTTATTTATTTATTCATATTTATGTCACCTCTTACTAGAAGATACAAAGCGCAAGACTTAATGCCTAATGGCGTTTTCCACCAGTGTGTCTGGCTATAAATATTTATATATGTATTTAAAAATATATAAGTATGTTTATCTGTTGTAATAATACAAGTTAACGCTTAGATAGGGGTCAGATGGCCGTGTGTGAGTTGTCCAAAGATATTATTTTTACTTTCTATAAATTAGTGCTTGACCGCGATCCTGCTTGATATTTATTTATAACTTACAGTACGTAAAAATAAACCAGGGGTAGAGGCTAGTTAAAACATATCTGGATTTATTTGGTAATACTACGTTCATAGTTACTGGTTGTTATTGTAACATAGCAATCGTTAAGCCATGTCGGAAGACTACGGGCGGCATAAAAACTTCCGACATTTGGGTTGGCCACTAACCCCTCCACCAATCCGCCTTGGTGTAGCGTGGTGGAGTATGCCTTAGGCCTCCTCCATATGAGAGACCCGTGCTCAGTAGTGGGCCATCGATGAAGTCACGGTGTCAAACATATACTTTGTTGACAACTATCCCACAGTACACCCATATTTTGAAGTGGATTTTTAAGAATTGGTGTGATTTGAAAGTATGAAAAATAAATACAAGATCAGGTTACCTTTGTCATGAGCATGACGTCAGCGACCACGGCGGTGATGAACCCGATGGTGACCATAAGGGTGATGATTCCAACGGCTACGTTCACTTTGAACGCGTTGATACTTGTCATCAATCCGCTGTTAACAATTTATATATTTTTGATATATTAGTAAAACTCCCTACATCAGTATTCCCTGATAACTATGAGATAGGGACCTTCAAGAAGCGGGTCCATCGTTTCCTCAACCAGCAACTCATTGGTGATGCCCCTGGTCTTCCTAATGTCCATGGGCGGTGATCACTTACCATCAGTAACCCGTCAGCTCGTTTGTCTGCTTATAATTTAAAAAACAAAAAAATATCACTAGTATTTTAGCACTGATATTACAAATAACAAAATAGGGAAGTGCCCTAGAACAAACATACATCTGTCACATAAAATTCATTACTCTAACCGTATCTAAGTAACAAATTAAGTGAATTTTCCACCACCCTCGAGCTTGAATCAACCGCTGTTTAGTCATTCTCTCATTCTAATTCTATCACTCGTCCTGAAGTGGTATTGTTGTTGGTGTTTCTAGGTTCAGTTGATTTGCCTTCAAGTTCCTTTGTCTGGAGACAATTCTAAACGTGGTATCAGATCAGGTTTATTATAAAAATACATTGTCATCAGAACAGAAACTTTAGGCAAAATTTTAACTCCATAGTGTAAGAGGAAGTAGGTCTAAGCTGAGAAGATTTGACCCATAACAAACTAATATACTAATATGCAAACATACTCTAAAAGTTAAATAAATGATTTTAGAAATACTAAGTAAAAAAGTACTCACCAAGAACCACCACCGCTGAATCCAATGGACTGCACAACAGTAATGATGATTTGGAACAGGAATATAAAGAAGAAAACCATGAAATTGAATGAGGAATCACTCCGGAAAGCCTTGTATATCGGTCGGTACCAGCATATGAAGCTGAAGGGCGTTAACAATATGAAGTACAGGATTGAAAGCCCGAATATCGTTATTCCTTGGTCGACGAACATCAACGACATCGCTCCTATTATGTTCAGGGCCAACACCAATGAGTGGACTGGAAGAGAAAAACATCATTTTTTTATTTATTCATACTTGGCGGGTCTATTACTTCCTTCCTGGCAGGCAACGCGTTAGTAACACCAAAATCTAGTGTTGTTAACGTCCATGGGCGGTGCCATTGGGCTCGAGTCTCCTTAATGTAGTGCCTGTACGTGCGTGCGGTGTATCAATTGTTTCGATCAATACAAGTAGCGACATCAATCCTAGTCGGAACACGGGATGGCGGAAATTAAAAATTGGTTTAATTGCGTATTTTAATTAGAAAAGGAATTAATATAAAATAAGGAATATTACGCCTTGATGCCTCTCCAGTATCCTTTTAATGTTTTATGTTGGTAACAAACTAGGCACAAAAATGTCATACATACTACTTAACCTTTAACCTTTCATTTTAATAATATGATATTGTAATAATGAACAGGTTTATTATATCATTAATAACTAAATTATATATTACAAAACAAATATATTTTAATTTATTTATCCATTATATTCTACTACCTATTATATACTACTTTTTTATATAATTGTTCTATGGTTGCAAAACTAATGGTGTTCTTCATACATTTATCCTTGAAACGGTAAATAATTATTTTCATAGTATCTGTTATGTTTGTAAATGGATACATTATAATTATAGTAATATAGTGATACTTTTACTACTAAATAACCCACACTAAAAATACAACTTTGCAAAATTTCATACACAATAATTATAAATACTTTTTGCTACAATTTTAAATTATACATTGAATGTACTATAAAAAAGAATAATTTACAAACCACTTTAATTAAATGATATAGCTGCTATAGAAAATAAAATTCAATATTGAAAAAGGTCTCTAAGAAAAATAAGTTTGATATCTCAGGTATATACTATATATCACTTTACCGTCATATAATTCAATTCTCCCCAATGAATATGACCTGACTATTACCTTCAACACATTGATAGCCCACTACTGACCGCGGGTCTCTCCTTCAAAAGTCACTATGCCACTTATGCCACCGAAGACCTCCGAAATGGTTCAACGACGACAATAACGATAACAACCGGGACCGACGGCTTTACGTGCCCTCTGAAGCATTAATGTGCTGACTATTAATGTGTTGAAACTCCATATAGTAAAAGATGAAATACTCACACATCCATAAGTGATAGAGATGCCGTACAATTCTCTGGAACTCCAGCGGTATGTCAACATTGATGTCCTGATAGAAACACGGTTGCACTGGGCAAAATGCTGGTAATGGCGGCCAATTGTTATGCCTCCCTGCTGATCCAGCTCTAAGTTCTGCTTCGCGCCTCGCTAGCTCCTCTGCCTTTCGTTCCAATTCTTCTTGCCTTCTCTGCAAGTTAATTTCAGCGGGAATCATTGTGGGAACTAAACTGTTTAACTTATCATGAATTAAAAACAAAACCTAAAAAAATAACCTCTTATCCTAAGCAATGGTTGCAAAAGAATCTTTTACATTTAAGAGTAAGGAAGCTGGACAACAATCTACTTACGCAATACCCCACGCAAAGGCAATTTCCTCATTATTCTTGTGTGTGGGCATGCTATCTACATCAAACACATATGTTTTCTGCCCAAATGTACATATTTGGAGTGTTAGGATAAGTTTCATTTTTTTCACTATATATCAAGCACTTATAAATAAAGGGAATATTAAGAAATTCATTTTATACATGTAATATAATAATTATGTTGTGAAATGACATGCAAATATAATTATGTTGTGAAGTAACATGCAATAGGAAGTCATAATTTTTTTTTATTTTTTTCAGGTACAGAAAATTTGTTTGAATTAATATTTTTCCATTCTCAAATTAGAAAATATCCGTAGAATCCAGAATACTTCCTAGTAATATTAATTTTAAATTCCAGTTTACCAGGTAGCCTTTACGGTATTGGCTCAGGCTGCAAACCAAAATGGAACACTCTTTTCCCGACCAGGGTAGGGATTAATGTGACATAAGATTGTTTTTTTGCGGGTCATGGATCTTTGTTTTGTCTGGGCCACCTGTGACACTGATCACAGTGTGTGTGTGTGAATATTGAAGTATTCATTATATTGACTAAGCATTGTAATAACTAACCCACTTTCATTGTTTATCATAGATATCGAATTTGAGACAGGGAAATGTCAAAGTTAATTTAGGTTATGATTATCTGTGGCATAAAAACAGTACAATTGTTTGCTGTTTCTTTCTCATATGATAACTCTGAATAGAGAGTATAACAATTGATTTGAACTTTTTCACAAAACAACAGTTTGGTTTCACTATAATTATCAATCTCTAATTTTCGTAAGTTATTATGACATAAAGAGTTGAAGAACCATGAAAATGAAATAAATTTGGTATTTTTAAGTGTCCACAGCATGCATAATTTTATAATAAAATGTTAACACAAAAAAATATGGGGAAAGTGCTTGCAGCCTCATGCAATATTTACGTGGAAAAAAATGCACCTAATATTTCTTGTATATATAAATATATGGATGGAAGTTATCACAATTTGTAGATTAATATTTGGATGCAAGGATCATCATCAATCAAGTCCTGCTGTGACTATATCCCATTTACAATTTTCTATTTACATTTAAAATATTTAGTATCTAGGACAATATAAGTAAAATTATTTAAATTATATTGTTATAGTGTTTACATCCACACATACATACATATCCTGTTAATGTTTTACACTATTATTGTGCAATCATAGATTTCTGTGATAGATGGTCTGATGGACAAAGAAGTGTTAGTAACATTGACAGTTTTTAGCTTTTGGGTACTGAACTTTAATCAAATATTTTTATAATCTATTAGTTTTGCCTATCCTGGCCCCTACCCCTACTGAATCATCAACATACCAAAGTTTATCAATGCAGGCCGAATAAAAGAAGCATATGTAACACATAGGCTATTTACAAGCATTTATTTAACTTGCAGTGCACGTTTGCATATTAGTATATTTGTTTGTTACGGGTCAAATCTTGCAAGTTTAATTAGATCCACTTCCTCTTACACTACTAAGCGGAAATTTTACATAAAGTTTTCATCCTGACAATGCATTTTTATGACAAGCATGACCTGATACTAAGTTCAGGAATGTCTCCAGGCAAGGGAACTCCTCAACAGGTAACAATACAGTTATGAAATGTTGTGTGATTCTTTGTATTATGGATCTATGCATTGAAGCCTGTGTTTTTAAATATTTTTAATAAACTTTGCTTTTATACTTTTTTTTAATATTGTTCAGACTGTAATCGGTGCCAAATGTCATTTATATCCGTTTGGAATTTTTGTGTACAAAGAAGAACAAAGAGCCATCCATCCTCACAAACTTTCGTATTTATAATATTAGTAGGACTATTTAAGTACTCACCTTAAAATAAGTGCAGAAATATAGTAGTGACTTTGTACTACTTATAAATGATCTCAATTAAACCTTATTACCATCTAATCTTTATCATTATAAATTTATACAAGTATAAAAGAAACAAAGTGGTTTTTGTGAAATTACATTTGCTCTTAGGCTTTGTTGTGTCGTTGGTGTTTTAATATTTTTAAGTTAACTTTTGTTGAATGAGTTAATGTTTAATAAGACAAAATAAATTATATTATTTTATTTCTAAAGTAAACTTCATTAGAGATGTGGCTCAATTGCATTATTGCATTACAATAACTTAGAAATGTTACTTTTGCTGTAAAAAGTTAAGTCTTTCCCTGAAACTAATTTTCTTTAAAAGAAATTCCTTGACGTCGGATAAACATAATCTAATCATTACATTATAACAAAGCATGTGATTAATAGCATATATTAATACAAAGAACCTTACCTGACAGATAAACCACAGATATTGATAACAGTGCTGACAGATTGATAAAGCGAAGAAAATAATGATAAGGTATTGAAATGAATCATCAAATAAATGTAGTGTTTACCTTAAGTTCCTGTTGTGCGTTTGGGAAAAGCAAATATTTTGTGTTAGTTGCATGCAACTAAATAGCTCAACTTGTATGATTATTATTAACTTTTGTACAAGAATTTCAATAGCAATTATATTTATGTTAGTGCACTAGCTGTGCCTATATTTGTTGTGCTGATTGTTTATGAATACAATATATATATATAATATACACTACCCTAACTTCATACCAAATCATTATTTGCCTGGGACAATTGCAAATGCCTTGCCTGAGACAATTTGTCGCTAGTGATGCTATTTTTGCTAAACAACTCTAGATGGGTAGTGTGATAGTGATAAGGATTTTTTTTACGAAAGAATGGCTGGATATTGTATTGATCAAAAATTTGTTTTTTAAGTTACATCTTAGTTAGTCCTAACATCACTGATACAACACTAAGGTATTCTAGCTGAAGGTTTCTAAAGGCCTCACCCACTGATGATGGGATTAATTTAGGATCCTTCACAACATAGTAATAAAATTGATGGTGTAAATGCCATTGTAAGTTATAAAGGTAATGGTGAATAGGCTTCTTCTAAGGTTTGCTATACTATCTCGGATTACTTTGCCACTTACTATTAAGTAGAATTGTAGTTATGGCTCATATATAATAGGTTCAAAGTTATCCTACAGTAAATACTAAGGCACACCACAACAAAGGTGGAATAGATGCCAAAAAAATTCAATCACATAGACCACATTTTGTGTCCACCAAAACCATAGGATACAACAATGTCAATTTTGTTATGAACCTATCGCATTACATGAACACATTAGATCTTGGGCCATAACAATTTTAAATGAGTTTTTAGTATCAAAGTGTTATTAAAGCTGGATAAATGGTATTATTAAACATGGATGAGATAGATCCTCAAGTATATTGCTAAACTATATAGATATATTTCTGTTCATTACAAAAATATATCTTTTACTTGTAGTGAGTGCAAATCCTAGTGCAATAAAAATATACATTATTATTATTGGGACAAATTAATAAGATTAGGTACCTGGAAATCAGCGGTGGTGAAGTTTGTGGGAGGTGCCTGTGTTTGCTGTTGGTTTGGCCGATACTGGCCACTTGCTGGAGGCAATACCGCTTGCATGATAGCTGGCTGTGTTGGCTGTTGGGCGGGCTAAAACGGAAATTATTTTAAAGGGCCATTTTGAAATATGGGTTATATTATCTATGTAGTTAAAGTTTTCATAGATTGTTATCTTAGTTTTAATGTCAAAAGGAAATTGCAAGATAATGCAACTCATGTTCTTTGAAAATCGTATGAAGTATCAATGATACTGTTAGAGGCATCAATAACTTTTATTATGACTAATATGTATACAAAGTTTACCGTGGGTTGAGCTCCGCCTTGTATGCCATCAAAGGGATTATAGTCATCCAATCCTCGCGTTGCATTGTTTGTACTTCGTGCCACTTGCTGAACAGCAGGATCCTTCAAGAGAAAAACCCTAAGCAATGAATCCTGATGATGATAACAAAATTTTCATTCTCAGAAGGCTACTTACGGCAAATGGGTTGTCTATGGTAGGATCACTAAACGGATTATCCTCAAATTTAGACATTTCTTAGATTTTATTACGCCACTTTATAGCTTATTATATTATGCGCAGCAGAAAGAAATTACTTTTACAATATTTCCTATAGCATGAAAAGCGATAAATACAATCAACCGATACAACTGAGTGACAGATTACGGCATTGATGATGGTGACGAAACATGACATTTACGTTCAGTGTTGCAATGTAAAAATAATTAAAAGGCAAGATTAAATCCTCAATTTTTCAACTATCGATATTTTAATTTGGCTAGCCAAACAGAAGGATTTAGTCAGACCCAGAGCGTCAAAATTTTAAAAAGCCAAAAATGTCAAGCGTAATCAATTTCTTTCTTACGTTGTAAATGTTCAATAAAATTACCTAATTGGAATATTTATAAAATCTACAATTAATGATCCATTAATTCTTTTAACCCAATTTATGAAATGTCATTGTGTTAGTAATGACTAATATAAATATAATAGTAATGACTAATATATATAATATTATAATTATGAAAAATATATGCGTGAAGCTAAGTTATATACATAAATAAATTAGAAATATATGTTCGAACTTCAAACAAAACATTACATAAAACGGTTTTTTTGAAATTTAAATTAACTACTCATCAAACAAAATTGTCAATTGTATATCACTATTAGGGATTCGTTTGTATCTAATGAATAAAAGTCAAAGTCAGCAGGTTTTTAAATAATTACTTCAGCTAATCATTAAAGGGAACAATAGAGCAGAAAATTAAATAATCAGGTGTTGTGGATATCGAAGTAATGTATCGATCGATTCCACTAAATCATTATGTCAATGATATACCAAATAAACAAGTTTTCGCAAGCTATAAAACCACGTACGTCATCAATGCAGTTTGATTACGTAGACCGTATAGTTATTTTCTGTATGTTGGTATGTCGCAAAACGAAGGCGAAAGTAGTTTTGCGATTGGCAACTCAATTCAATTGTCAGTGTATTAGACGAAGCTGTCAAAGTAGGCAGCTGTTTACGTTTTGTATCGTTATTTTGCGATCGTTTTGCACAACTTTTGTTATATCTTATTGTTTTGATGCTAACGGTTTTACTTTAATATTTTTATGGTGCAATTAAATTGTGATAAATTCGTTAAAATAAGCCATGTCAGATGTCAAGAGGTGAAAAAGTCAAGTTTAGTGTTTTGTGTATAGCGTGTTTGTGACAGTTTATATTGTTTGGGATTTGGTGCCATAAACTTGGACGGTAAGCCTAATAAGGTTTTTTTTTATTTACCTTCCGATATGAAGTTCAGTTTCAATCACGGGCTTCAATGTCCCACGTCGGATGTGATGTATTTACAATTAAAAATAATAATAAACAATGGTTCGCGCTCGACGAATATCGCTAGTAAATGGTTTGTAGTTCAGTTTGCGTAATAAATATACTTACAAGGCTTTTCGATGTTACTGTATCCTCAGTATTTGGGAGAGGTGCGGATTTTACGGTGCGTGTGCGCCGGCTGAGGTCGATAGTGGCCGCGGCGAAAGTTGTTCTTTGGTTACCTAGGAAGTAAATTAACACTGGTCTTACCTCAATGTGTACTTTTCGAAACCTTCCTTCCTCATGTTTAATACCATCGATATTCCATTTTTATTTATTTCAATTCCAACTTACTAGTTTATAACATTCTATTCTATTGTTAAAATTCTACCATTCAAGTTTTATTCTATTTTTAAAACGAAATGAAGAACGAATTAGTTGAAACATACATTGACATAATTACTGCTCCACACTTCTAAATTTATAGTTATTTGATTTGAGCAAAACCAGCTGAAGTTCTAATTTTTGCAATGTTATTGCAATATTTCATCAATAACTCTGTGCTGATATTGATGAAATCGTTCTGGTTACCAATTTGCAACATATTGCTGGCTGGATTAAAAGATATCTATTTGAATATTTAGTAAAGAATCAGTATACCTGAAAGACCTGAATTTAGTGAAGCTAGCGAAAACTATCAATTGCAGATACAAATTTACCTTATCTACAACTTATCAATTCATATATAATTGTACTTGAAAAATATTCTAACTAAGCAAAAAGATATATGTATTTTTACTTAGAAGCTTCTATTACATTCTTATTTGAATTAATATACTACAACTCTAAAGCAAATTATAGGGTTTTTTAATGTAAATATCCACTTTCAATGCTTTTTTTTTATTCTCTATGGCTATGTAGGTTTGCTAGAATTGCAATTTGAATGAGTATTTGCATATTTTTATTTATAACATCAATCCATTTTACATATAAGAAATAAAAATGATCTTACTTGAAATTTAGAAATAAATATTCATTATTTTACAGTCTCATTTTGGGGTTTAATAACATCTATTAATATAGTATGTCCACATAGACTAGAAAACTACAAGATGGTATAATACAAAACATGATGTCATGTTGCCTTTCTGTCTATTGTATTTTCTCATTAGTTTATTAGATTAATCGTTGTCAGGAATTACATCAAGGACATCTGCTAAGGTAACTTATACAGTATCACTATTATCAACCAATTATCCAATTGAACCAGTTTCTTATGATATTCTCATGACTTTTTTTTTGTTAATTAAGTCTGCATAAAATACTAGTCAAGTACTTCAAATGCTTCAACTTCATATCATGATATCCTACTTGTAAAATGTGAAAGTTTGTGAAGATATTGGGGGTTATTTGTCTTTCCTTGACATGGTAACCATTGAATACTTTGAGTTGAAACTTGCTACACAGATAAACAACATTCAGGAACTAAACATAAGATACATTTTATCCCGATTATAGGTTCCTCTGGGATTTTGTGCATGTCTATATGTTAAACTAATTAAGATGAAACTTGGCACAGAGACTGATTATACTCTGGAATAACAAAAAGACAATTTTTTTTATCAACACATGACACAGGAGGAGCTGTAGGCAGAAACTTTGTTTGTTTGTTGTTTATTTGTACAGCCTATTAATTGGATTGGATGTATAATTTATTCTATAAAATCAACTCTTTGCATCATATATTTGCATCATACAAGGTAATTCTGGAATCTTAATGTCATTAAAAATATAGTATCATTAAAATGTTCTATTGACAACACCATGGCCCAGATTGTAGCGACTGAATGCAAAGCATGGGTTCAGTTCCTATTTAAAACAGCCATTTATGCAAATTTTTGCTTCTTAGACACTAACAAACAATAAGATCTTTTTTATTGAGTCTTAAATCATTTTTTAATGAATACATTATTTTGTTTCGTTATGAGTTTGTCTGCTACTGGTTTATGCCTTTGGCAGTCGTATTATTTATTAGGACAATGAACAAGTAATATGAATGTGATAACAATATCGCAATATTAATAATATTACCACAATTGTTGATAACCTCCATGAGGTTAGAGGAGAATGATTACTATTGTCAGATTATTATTATACTAATGATTGTTCCGTTTGCATTCAGTAAGCTTTATACACACTGTACTGGCTCTGTAGTAGTTAAGTAGGTGTTACAAAGTTATAAGTACTAGGTTACAAAAGGTTGTTAACAAATTTATAGTCAGATTGTAAATGTACGCTATTGCTGTTAGTAACCATTTTAACACACCTATTAAAATTAACTAGAGATTGTAAAAAAGTTGTAAATAATAATTTACAGCATTAATTACTTTTTATTTTGTAATAAAAGTTGTGAATGATACCAAATACAAGTAGAGTGATTAAAGAATTAGTTGATTAATGATTATATATCAAGTTAGTGATTAATGAAAGTTATTGTGAATAGTTGCATTAGTGATTATTATAATAATGATGTAGTTTAATAAATGTCAAAGGTTTTATTAACTTGCAGGGGTTTTGGGATACCCTTATGGTGACCAACTGGCCGTGGGTGACACTTAGTGTTTTTTTTCACCAAAATCCACAGCTTAATATAAATACATTTGACATAAATTGAACACAAAGCCAATTATGGGTTTACATTTTTTTAATGGCTGACTGGCTTCAATCCGTCCATGGCCCACTAGTATGCACGGGTCTCTCCTCATACTTAGGAGGCCTACAGCATACTTCACCATGCTTGTCCGTTGCGGATTGGTGAAGGTTAGTGGCCAAACCATGTGTCGGAAGTTTTTATGCCGCCCGTAGGCCTCCGACATGGCTTAACGATTGCTATTTTACGACAACAACCGGGTCTGACGGCTTTACATGCCCTCCGAAGCACAGATGCGTTCATGAACGTTTTGCCACTAGCGGTCACCCATCCTCGTACCGACCACGCTCGTTGTTTCTAACTTTTTCGATCGGTTGCAATTGAAAGAAGCCGCCGGCAGATGAACGCGATTTTGTTTAATTTATTTTTTCTAATAACTACTTCTAATAACAGTGGCTAATGTGTTGTTGTGTGCGTGTATGCGTCTGTATGCGTGCTATTCAAATAAACAATAATACATGTTTTTTTCTTGCTCTGGGAATAAATTGAAGAATGTTGTACAGTGTAAAGAGTGTTTACAAGGGGGGGATCCAGGCCGTAGTCAACCACGCTGGCCTATTGCGGATATATACTTCGCACACCTTCGAGAACTTTATAGGGAATATTATCCTTTACGGATGTAAGTGATAATTACCCTGTAACAGACACATATTTTTTTGGAAAGTAGAATTGTTCGTAGGATTTGAGCCTAGGACCTCCCGAGAGACTGTTTGTTCGTTGAAAATATTATTACTGTCACTTAAATATATGGCCGTGTTCGAGCCCGCGACCTGTAGATTCACAGGCAGATCTATTTAACGGGTCTATTTAATGATTAATAATATCCTATCTCATGTTAATTTGCGACGAATAACTGCTAGTAATTAATGTATCCTTAAATCCCTTGTTAACGCAGAAAATCTATACAAAATCTGTGCTTAGCAGCGGCTTAAGTGACCATTTTAATTGTGATTGTGGGAGCTGGTAACCTATTCACTGTCTATGAAGAGATCCGTTCCGTAGTAATAAGCTAATCTTGATAATATTACGTCAGAATAAACGTCACATAAGAATATTTATGATCAATAAAACCAACGAAAATCGAATTCTGATTCGAATAATTTGTCCGTATTCATAAACCAAACTTTGATGAAAAGGTCAGTTTTACGTTTACAGTATAATGATGGTACGTGAAAATGTGTTATGTGGGCCCCACATAATACGAGGAACTTCGAACTTTCCAGGCCAGTGCACCCGTATAGCACAAGTTTTCCGATAAACGCTACTTCGGCGTCAGGATGACTCGAATGTTGAATCTCGACGCGAATGCCATCTCTCATCGTGTTAAATGAACTAAAACAGTTTGATTCCTACAGTAATGGTAGATAAGCTCCAACTCTTCAATAGAAAATATATGACTTGGTATAAATTTGAGCACTGTAGCCTAGTTGGTTTTATTGTATGCGAACAGGTTGCGGTTAGATTTCCGGCTAGGGTAGATATTTATGAAAATAATAGAAATATTTGTCAGTACGCTCATATGAGTGGTAATGTCTTCACTCCATTGTTTGCTTTTATTGAGCACAGGTCTCTCACCATAAATTAGTCTACAGTATACTTAAATATATACTATGAATGGTTTGTTGGTCTAGTGGTTAGAAAACTACGAAAGTTAGGTCGTCGGTTCGATCCCCAGCCAGCATAAACCTTTATTTATTTTTTTACTTATACTTTATAGCTCCAACTAAATATTGT
>DWJZ01000854.1:0-27470 GCA_018249125.1 Asbolis capucinus | reverse complement strand
GTATTTAAAAGTATATATGTTCGTTTATCAGTTGTCTGATCACCATAGTACAAGCTGACGATTAGTTTGGGTTCAGATGGCCGTGTGTGAGTTGTCCAAAGATATTTATTTATATTATCACTTGCTTCGGTGAAGAAATCATCGTGAGGCAACGTGCTTTTCTGAGAATTTTCTGTAAAGTTCTCAAAGGTGTGCCGACCAACCCGCACATGGCTAGCGTGGTGGACTATGGCCTGCACCCTTCCATTGACCGGAAACCCGAGCCCAGTAGTGGGACAGCTGAGTTGTTATGATGAAGTTTTTTAAATTTGTTTTGCGTTTATAAGGAATAATATTTCAAGGTAGACAAATATAAAAAATTGGGAACTAGATTAGTTAATCTTATTAGGTTAAGGTATATTTTATGATCAAAGTTGTCAACGGTGATAAGTTTAAACAATACAATTCACGGCTACAGAACGAACGTTCCTTTGATTTCCAGTTTATAGTCTTGTCAATATTGTTAGTTTATTATCACCCGACATATCTTAACGACATCTAACAATAACGATAAAATGTGACGCGATAGTCTTCGTCTTATATAATGTACTTTCAGATTTAACTTCTGTTTTCTGTGTAAGGAATATTGGTGAATTTTGAGTATGAGTCGAATTTCATTTAAATTGTTTTGGTTATTTTTGCGTGAAAATATCCATCCAGTATGATTAATTGAAAGTAATGTAGCAATTCTTGTGTGAAGCAGTAAGAGACATTCATCCATCCAGTGGGCGTGTTATTTCATACGATTAATTGAAACTACCGAAATAAATACCGAAATATTGTTTCAGTAAACTCTCAAAAGGACAAAGATGCTCCTGAGGATTTTGTGTGTCCTGAAGGAACAACTGGAAATGGCAACTTCGCAGACCCAGCGACTTGTAGGAGATTTTACCAAGTAAGCACACACACACACACACACACGCGCACGCGCGCACACGCTCACACACACACATACACACACACACACATGAATGCACACCGGACATAAATTTTAGTTAAGCTTTATTTTTTAAGTTTCTCATTCTAAGTGATGTAAAAATCTTATGAGAAATAAAGATCTTTAAACCGAAAGCCCTCCTAATATTACCATTACTTCTTTCTAGTAAGAAAACTATTGATTTTTTCATAGTGCGTGTTCGTTGCAGTCTAGAATCTACTCAATTTTGATATGACATCGAATTTGTATCATAGTCAAACTGTGGGAAACGAACGGGTGTAGGCAGTCAGCACACCGTGGGAATCAGTCTTTAGATCAGTGAAGCACTGTTAATTACATTACAAGAAAAGATAATACAAACCGTAATTAGTAATGATGGTGCGAATGTTATCAACGAACAGAACTTTGTTACTACAAGTTGAGATAAAACTAATCAAATTAAAAGTTGCTTCGAGAAACAACTTCGTCTACTCTCATTATTAAATCTCACCGTTGATCTGAACTGCGTGCCTCATGCTTCGCTGCTGTTTTTCTTTTATAGTTCAAAAGCGGCCATTTTTAAATAAAGTAGACAGTTATGGAATTTATAAAAATATTTTCGTTCTTAAGCGCTGTTGAAATTTTTTAAAATATTTCTGTCCTCGAAAAGTACTAAGTCTCAACTAAATATATTTACAAAATCCTCAGCCGTTGTCAGATAAATGCAAACAACCTTTCTTCGCGTGTGTCATGTCATCCTCTAAGTAAGAGGAATTCGAGGAATTTAATAATTCATCCTCATTAATATAATGAATGTAAAAATAACTCTTCGTATCATCTATGGCGTTAACTGGCGCTATAACTACAACATTAACATATATGAATGAATGAATTACATAAAGGTTAATATTAAATTTCATACGTTAACAGACAAAGCAATTAAAAATAAAAGTTGTTTTGAGAGTACCGCCAGCAGCACAGCTGACAAATATGGTTTATTGGCGAGGAAAGATAGGACTAACAAGTGTACAACAAAGTTTCTGAGCTTAGAGGAATTTCATGTACGAGATACTCGCATACAAGTACAGAAACATTTTATAAATTGCCCCACTTCAAGTTTATGTTTAGCCTCAGAACATTTTATAACAAAGTTTAGGATCACTTTACAGACTGTCAGATTCTGTATTTGAATTTAATTGAGATTACATTTGTTACTTCTTCGACTCAAAAGTATCTCACTATTGAATACAGCTCGCTTCTCATCACTGAGGAGGTCTAGAGCTCACTGTACCAGTGCAATGTGGACTGTTAGAGGTTAGTGGTAACCAGCGGCGTAGCAAGGGAGGGAGGCAGCTGCGGACCGCACCGGGTGTCACCTTTTTTGGGGTGACACCCTCCCGGTTACTCAACAATGAGCCATGTACAAAGCATAGATTAGAGAAAATTAAATGAAAATAAAAATTGTTGCTTTTTACTTCCAATGCATGGGGTGACACCACCAACTTCCGCACCGGGCTAGGACCACCCAGGGTAAACATACGTTGTCACGTCCTCCGAAGCGCTGTTGCCGTTGCTTAAGTTGCCAGATCATGTCCAATCGACTCGAGCCGCCGTGCTGCGAGCTGCCGCATCGTAACAGCATGTCTAAGCTGTTGGTGGAGTTCATTACAAGTTGCGCAGGCCGTTTCCTGTGATCACTAGTTACGTAAACATGAATCTTTTCACTGTCTTGTTTGGTCTCGGTTCCTCCTAAGTAATTATATTAAGTACCTCGCTACTGCTGCTTTCTTGTTTATTTTGTTTCTCGGAATGTTTCAAACGTAAAAATATAAAGTGGTATAAGTCTGTCTTATCTCTTAATACTTCGTTTGTTGGCAACATTAAAATGCTTTCATTCACCACCGTCATATAAATAATACTTCTTTTTACATGGAAGATATTTGAGATAACCCATTTCTTAGGATTTTTAAACAGTAATTTTAAGAGTTTGTTTCTGATTTTCAGTTTGTCTTCAGTTTTTCAGCGCACTAATTTCAAATAAAATTATTATGTATGTGAATATCTGATTTAGTAGCGGAGTAAACTGATGTATTGCGATCGGTTGAAGACATTACGAAAAGTCAAGCAGCAACCGACGGTAGGAGGATGGTGACCGCTAGTGGGAAATATTTCATGCTTCAGAGGACAAGTAATGGCATCAGGCTCGGCCAATATCGTTAAATAGCAATCGTTAAGTCATGTCGAATGCCCTCGGGCTGCATTAAAACTTGCAACACCTGGGTTGGCCACAAATACTCCGCCAACCCGCATTGGTGCAGCGTGCTAAAGTATGCTCTAGGCCTTCTCAGTATGAAGAGAGACCGGGGATCAGTAGCGAACCATCAATGGGTTGAAGCTAAACCATCTTAAACCCTTATTGTAAGCAGGTATCGGGTCTTGTCTCTATAAACGAGGTGCAAAGAAGTCATGCGTTAATTGACACAGGTGTTGCAGGTTCGTTCATGATCTTCAAAGAACGAATCGACTGAGGAAAGATCCCAGGTCTAGAACACGACTTTATTACGACATAATTTGAAACGAAGACTGTGTCCAGACAGCTTCCCTACTTCTACTGTCAGTTTGATTAATGGACACAGAGACCAATTTACCAAATGGTTATATAGTAATTTCACACCAATCACTCTGCTAAGTTTGCGGTAGATCTTGAATATATTAAATGTTAATCAAATAAATGGGAAACTATTAACAACATATACTATAACTAGCTTCCACCCGCGACTTCGTTTCTGTCATACATGATCCCTCCCGTTGAGGAGCGGAGCACCGATGAAGACCATTGTCTTACCGTGATCATATATAGACTATAGCCTTCCTCAATGAATAGTCTATTTAACACTGAAAGAATTTTTCAAATCGGGCCATTAGTCCCTGGAATTAGCGCGTTCAATCAAACAAACAAACAAACTCGTCAGCTTATAATATTAATACAGACTAGTATACCCGGCAAACTTTATTCTACCCTTAATGCGAAAATGCGGTGGTTGAAGAAGAATGAGAATAGTTCGTGCCACTTAAGGGTAGTTTTCATCCAAAATCTGAAACAAATACAATAATAATAAACTTTGTATATCGGATTGAAGGAGCTAATTAATTATTTAAATGGTATTGTTAGTACATATGTTTATATATATGTTGATGATTAATTGTTTTGTATTTCTTTTTTGGTCTGTATACTTATATTTTCTAAAAATAATATTATACATGCACTAATATGTATATACATAATTGCCAATCTTCCTTTCTCAAGTCGACAAGTGGTCTATAGATCTCTTTCGTCGGTCAAAAAAGAAACGAACATGATGAGAAGAGTAATTATAATGAGAGAGAAGAGGACGTCTGCAGCCTGTGCCCGTCGTCCGCTGTCCTCTTGATAAATTAACGTCTCGGCAACGTGATGTATTAACGTCAACCCAAACCGTGAACTGGACTAAAGGAGGCGGTCAACTTTATATCAAAACATTTCCAGCAACTTCATACGGCGACTGAGGCGACTGAGGCGAGCGACAGATTTAATACAAACTAATCTAACTTTATTTCTACGATGTACCATAAATATATTTAATAAAATAACTTTTTACTAACTGGAACTTGTTCAAAAGTTTAAGCCGGAACACATTTTCTAAGCAAACTTTCCTATCAAAAATACTTTGCATTAATCTCCATGAAATTTGCATGACAAGCTGACAAAGTTTATTACTAAGCCATTCACTATGAATCCATAGTGAGGCAACTCTCGGTCGCCCGCCAATAGACCGGCCGGGTATTTTGAACTAACCTATTTATGACAACTGATATTTCGCATACTGTTACAGTACTGTTAAGTACTTAAGATGGATCTTCCGCGAGTGCGCGAACATTTTAGACCGTTTGTATGAAGTTACCTTATCATATTCTATCGTGAAAATTATGAATCTCGGCGGTTTGTTTAGATTGTAAGTTATCGAGAACGTTATCGTTGAGTAACAGCTGGCGCGGTCGGTTGGAAGACGGATGGTCACCCGCTTAGTCACTAGTGGTCGGTAGTGGCAAGATTTTCATGAGCCCTTCCGTGTTTCGGAGGGCACGCATAGATGTCAGTCCCAATTGTTATCGTTAGATAGCAATAGTTAAAACGATCAGCGTTCGAGCAGCGTGGTCCAGTATGCTCCAGCTCCTATATGTATAAGGAGAGACGTGTGCTCATTAGTGAGCCATCCACATCTGGGCCAGAAGCCACTCCCTATCCTGTGCAGTGACGCAGCACAATCCAGATTGTTACTCGGCCCTTGAACACTCGGCGGGAACAGTCGCTAAGTAAGACAAACGACGCGGCCAGTGAGCCTAGTTCAGGCTAATTTCATCGGTCGCCCGTCAGCAAGTCACGCCGGTGACCCTTTCAGACACGTGATGAATTGTACAGCTAATATGTGTTGCGGCGCGGGGCGCGCGGATGATGCTACGTTTTTATTGGATCACTCCGCCGTTTGGAGTGAGTTAGTAGATCCTATTGTAGTAAAAAAGGTGACAAAAAGTTATAAGGGCTCGTAAGATAGATGTGAAACTTTGTGAGGGTAGCTGGATGTTTGGTATTCTTTCACGCAAAACGTGCGGAATGGATCTGGATGAAACTTGGCCGGGCCTGGAATAAAACATACACTAGTTCTTATCAACGTACTTGCGACGCGGGCGAAGCCACGGACGGAAGCTAGTAAATACAATATTGGTACGTATAAGTGCGTATGAAAATAACTGTACCATATTCAGCCCTGTGTACTTCATAAAGTACTAGCTTTTTCCTGTGACTGCGTTCGCGTGGTGTCGCTCCCCTCTCTTCACCCCTCATATTTCGACCCTCTCCCTCTTCGATTAAAAATAGATAATCAAAATTAAATTAACTAAAATTAAATTACAACGTGATGACTTTTGTTGGGGCCACATCCGATGGATTTGCCACGGGCCGCAGATGGAATAGTCATTCCTCTGGATGTCGAACTTAGTAACAATGCATTCTACTAGATGGCGTTGTTAAAATTTCTACCGACAAAAGTCTGTTTTCAGGTGCATTTAATTTGACATAAATTCACTCCCATTTGATATTAGCGCTAAAGTTTGTTCCATAAAAGATTAATGTTTTTTTTGAAATCTTTTATGAAGTTGAACAAATATTGATATTTTGAGTTTCTTTTTAATAAAGTTAGGAACTATTATATTGGGAGGTTACACTTAATAGTAAAACCATGCTCGGTGCAAAGTAGATCTGGAATGTTTACCATACAAACTTGAGAAACATATTCCTTATTCGTTTACACACGTGTCAATCCAGTTCTTTCTAATATCTTAAGGTTGAGGAGGCTGTTTACCCATCTGAGAAACTACTGGTGGTATTGGTTATTTCATTGTGATGGATAGTCCATTTACCGAGAAATTTGAGAGGGTACATTTTACCGTGAAGAACTGTATTTTTCCCGCGGGATAACAGCTTTTTAGCAAAGGGGAGATCTCCAGCCAGGCGAGGTGATACGCCTGGGGAGCGGCCGAGCTCCGGCAGTTGTTAGTCGCAACTTGTATTTATGCCAACGATACAGAAAACTCCGATAGCGTGATTCAGGTTTTGTCGTGATGTCATCGTATGACGTAATGTGCGATGTCGCCACTGCTTAAAATTCGTATCGGCACTTTGAATCCACCGCACACTGGCACATCCTATAATATACAACAGAATTACTCCTACAATATTTTAAAAACAAGACAAGTAAGAGGTTATTCTTTACATGGTAAAACTTATGCCGGACCAGCTAGTCGTAACATACACGTTATTCATAACCACATACAAATCGACTTATCTCTATATGTTTAGCCAATTTACTATTTCAAAGCATTATCTTTACTAATATTATAAATGTTAAAGTAACTCATGTCAGTATGTTTGTTACTTTTTCACGCCTAAACTAACAAACCGATTTTGATGAAACTTTGCACAAAGTTAGAATACAACTAGAAATGAACACAAAGCCTACCTGTTATGTCCAAATAAGATTAGAAGAGCTGAAATAGGGGGTGAAAGTTTGTATAGAATTAAGATTAGGTATATATACATATAACCAATAAACTTTGTAGATTGGTAAAAAGTTGATAAAAAACGTTCTAGCGTTTTTGAAATTTCAACCTGTGGGATGATGAAATAGGAGATACGACTGTAGGACATACGATTGTATGACATTAGGTCATTATCGAAGATATACCCATTAAAATGATAACAAATATACACATGTTTCTTCGAGTGTTCTCGAAATTTGGACTTGTGGAGAAAGCAACAGGGAAACCTGTTCAGGCGGACGGAGTCGCGTGCAAATACTAGTTATAAGATAAAACAAGGATAATACTTTTTGATTAAGCTTAACTTCCAATCTTACTTAGATTGGCTTTGAACTTACGAAAAAGTTAAATAAGTTTACTAATTCTCTGGAAAAATTCTCTGAATCCCAGCTTCAAAAGAAAAAGGTAATGTTATATCAGATGTTGGTTTGTGTCTTGGTCACCAAGTAATACTGTTGAAGCGAAAAATTACAACGATGAATATATTTTTAAGAATCCTACGCGTACTGATGCTTCTTCACCATATTGGGGCGGCTTAGAATATTAACTCCAACACTCTCCTGCGCTAGTAGAACAGGGTGTAGGTGTATAAGAAGATTAGAGGCAGAAGTCAGTTATAGAGTTTCACGTATAGATAATATATTTAATATTTATATATTGATTTGTCTCGCGAACCTGTCCTGGGTTCAAATCCTGCGCGCTCCTATAATTTTCAAAGTTATGTGTGTATCAGAAGTTGATTATCACTTGCGACGGTGACGGAAAACATCGTGAGGGAACCTGCACTCCTGACAGTTCCGCGTAAAGTCCTCGAAGGTGTGCGAAGTCAATCTGCTCTCGAACAGCGTGGTGGACTATGGTACGTTCTCCTCAGATTGTAGTAGAAGACCCGAGCCCAGCAGTGGGACAGTCATGGGTTGCAATGATGACATTTAGATTTGATAAGCCAGGCTATATTGGAGGTGTATCCCTGGCTACGAAGTACGAAGTGTCGAGTTTGGCTCTCGGCCAGGCAGTCATCGACCGACGTTTTTTCTCGGGTATGTGTTATCAGTGACGTGTATTTGTGTAGTCGATGCCTACCGTGTCACAAGTAATTTAGGTGCAGTAGTATAAGCCAGTAAGTATATATTATAGTTTGTAGCATTACGTTTAATTTCAACTTAATTTCAATTTAGTATTCGCTATTCTAGAGTGTACCACGGACTTACCGCATGGAGGCCGTCGATCGGAACAGTAAAAAGACAGGTCTTTTTTAACATTTAGCGTGTTCGACGCGAGAGTCGAAGCCGTCCTGAGCCGAGGCTGAGGAAAACAATTATTGAAGTTTCTTTGAATAAACTAATTATTACTTTTAAAATAAAAATGCAGTCTCCTTTCTGTATCAATATTTAAGGTAGTTGCCGTGCATGCGGCATATAGGATATCCCATGCATTGTCCTTTCAAATAGACTTTAAAGTACTGTCACCTGGCAGCATGGGGTTCAACGGAGAGGCGTGCTAAGAGGCTTATTGGTGACTTTAAATTACTTGAGAGCACCGCCAAGGCCTCGAGCACAGGCGCAAAGTTGCCAGCTCCTCGGTCCCCTACAGGATACACTTTGGAGAGTGTGCACAGGAATTGCATGATTTGATTCCCCTATCCCGTTTCCATCATTGAACGAGCCGACACACGGCTCCCCTACTTCCACCACTTCGTAGTAAACGTCCATCAGTACGAACGACGCACTTCGCCTTGTTTTTTATCACCCATACCGCGAAGGATTGGAATAAGTTAGCCGCGTCGATGTTCCCATTCGATTACAATATACAAAATGTCTTCAAATCAAGAGTGAATAGGCTTCTACTAAATTAGTGCGCTTTACTATCGAAGACTTCATCGCCACTTACCATCAGGTGGGATCGTAATCAAGCGCTAACTTATCTAAGGTAAAAGAACTGGTCGCAAGCTGTCGTCATCTGCGCCAAACTTTCAGTCAAATTAAGTTAGTTGAAAAGCATATAAATACTAAATAAATGACTGCAAAAGAAATAACTAAACAAATGTGCATGCAATATTTAATTGGCGACATCTTTCTACACAAAATCAGACACCAACAACTACACAAAATACATTTTGGTTCTGTCTAGGGTTGTCAAATGGCCGAGAAATCCGGTGTTGTCCCTGAATTTTGTATGTTGTCCGGTAATAAAGCAATTTCACCTTGCTGTCCTGGAATTCACAAATAATACTTTTTTCTACCAAGTTACATACCACGATTTCTTCACCTGCCACAGTTCGACTAAATTATCATTATTATTGAAAGTTTCATAATGAAGCATTAAATAGTAAAAAAATATAATTCCATTTATGCATGACAATTTTACAAAATTATTAAAGAAATAGGTATTAAATTAATATTTAATCGAACACTAAAACTCTGATTCCGTTCGTGGTCCCAGGAATAGTTACAGCACCCAACGGCTTACACATCATCTCCACTTACCATCAGATGAGATCGATGTTAACTATTAACTTACGACGTAAAAAAATAAATATCACAGACATTATAAGCTTGTATCTGGCAACCCTAGTTTTACCTAAGACCAACAATTCTAAAGATAAACTAGACAACCGAGACAGAGAATGGTTTTGGCGATACCAACGAGCGATCCGTCTTGTGGTGCAAGCGTTCGATCTTGAATTGGGAACACGTACTCACTTCCGAACACCTAATTGCAATGCATTCGGTGTCCTCGCATCAAATGGGAGCGTATCTTTAACTGGAGTCGCCGGATCAGTATCACAAACAGATACAATTATGTATTATTCAAATTTTTAAGCAGTTTTTACCCAATTGCATCAGGAGTGCAATGTTTTTCGAGCATATCTATATAGGTATGTTTGTTTGTATGTCTATTTATTTGGCACACCCTACAGCTAGAATGGATGGACATATGAGACTGACATATGAGGGATCGTTGAGTTTGTCTGAATTTCGATAGTAAGGGGGCTATATAAATTTGTCAAAATGGTGTACTAGGGTGTTGCAAAAGACGTACAGAAGCCAAGTGGTCGGTGGCAGGTAATTTTTGCCGTATTGAGCTAATATTTGACTTAAAATACAAACCTGAATGTACCTACGAGGGTGCGGTAAAAGCCTTAAAGAAGTCAGTTGGTCAGTAGCTGGACTTCGCGGAACGATTATTATATTCTTATGAAGCCCGTCTGGCTGGCCACCACCCTCTGACTTGAGTCAGCCGCCAAACGATTCGTCGTGTTCCGGCTGGGGGCTTGAGAGCCAGTTCTCCCCCTTTTTTCCCTGTCCTTCTTCCATCCTCCTCCCCATTCTTCTTCTGTCACCCGTCCTGACGTGACATGGTGTTGGTGTTGTCAGTTGCTGTCGTTATAGATGCCAGTTGTTTTAGAAATGTACAGCTCGCCTTGTTTCCACTCTTCCCCGCGTTTCTATAGCTTCCTCGCTGGCAGGCGACGCGCCAGTACCACCCCAGTCTGGTGATATTAACGTCTAGGGGCGCCGGTGATCACTTATCAATAGTCCAAACGTCAACTGTCTCGGAATGTAAAATAACAGTATTATCAAATAATTACAACCTGATACAACCTAGTAATTTGTGGTGTTATTTCGTTCGTTGGAGATGTTCGAAGACGACTTTGCCCTCGGACCAAGGGACATTGTCGGCCGTCGTTATATAAATTTTATATCGAATATGTAAGTACAAAGGTTTTATGTTCGGCGATGATGAATTTTCATCCCGTTCAACATTATTTCGCCGTAGTATTTCTGCGTATAAGCCTCTCTGTACCAATTTTCATAAGCTTAGTATAAGTTACTTTCGCATTTATAATTCTTCTTAGTACAAGTAATACATATATATATATATTCATATCTATGTAACATATTTTTCTACATATAATTTTGATATATGTATTGTTTATTGTTAACATAACATATGTATCTGTTATCAATTTTATTTATGGTATAGCTATTGTTTTTCTGCTTTCTGCTATTTAGTTGTCCAACAGCTGCTTCTCTCACACTCGTTAGGTTGGCTGGAAGAGATGCCTGCTAGGGACAAGCTCGTCTCTGTACTAATTTTCTTATATGTACTGACTCTGTTAAAAAGTGTACAATAAAGCATTAAATAAAATCCGTAATAAATTATCAAAAGCGTCATTAGTATGCACACGAAACAACAATATTCTGGAGCCAGGCCCATCTGTAATTATAAATTACAGCACGCCGCAGCACAGGGCGTGTGTGAATACACTTGCATAACATACATTCTCTAGAGACCGCCAGTTTAAGTTGTATCTAGTAGGTTCGCCAAACAAATAGAAACAATTAACATTAAATATATGAATCGAAACAAGGTTCATAGTCCAGTGGCTTGTTTCGGTTGTAGGTGATAGAGAAAGTTAAGCAAGTTCAGTATTTCGTTCGCTTCGAAGAGCTTATTTCAGTCCCGCTCATCTTTAGATGTCAATCGATAAGTCACGTCGGAGGCCTTCCAGGGGCATAAAAACTTCCGAAGGTTGAGTCTAACATCTCCTCTGTGATCATTGGTATTGTGTAGTGAAGTATGCTCGAGGCCTCCTTTGTTTGAGAAGAGGCCCTGCTCAATAGTTGATCCTTATTGCGATTAAGATAATTCCTTATGTAATGTAATGTACAGCGTTTAGCTGGATTAAAATTTAATTCAATTCAAATTGAGTCAAGAAATGAATCAATTTTGTTTAAATTAACATATTTCTTTTGTTCTTCTCGCTTACGAACCGTACCTAAGAAGAAGCTAAGTAAGTAAGTATTTAGGAAGTTCCACGGCTCCGTCGCGTTCACCTCGCCTCGCTCCAAGTACATCTCTGGGATATCTCTGACAGTGATTGATTGCGCATTAAACAAGACGAAAAGACATTTCTAAACACGCGCAACGTGTCTGCCTTGTTTAATTAAAATTAATGTTGCCTCTTAAATATTATATGGTAGCTGTTGAACTGGGAATATTACTTTTATATTAATAATATTTAATATTCATCCCTATATTTGGTCAGAGTAGGTATGAATATTGAGGGATTTTAAATTTGAATTTTTATATTTTAATGGGTAAAATTATTGATATTTTTTTTACTTCGTTTTGACTTAAAGTTCTTCAAAAGCTAATTGTTTTTTAGTCAGAATAAGTTAATGCTTGACATCGATCCTACCTGATGGTAAGTGGCGATGATGTCTAAGGTGTTGGGCGCACTAACTGAGTAAGTGTTCAATCACTCTTCTCTTGAAGACTCCCACGGAATCACTTATGACTTTGTGCTATGATATTGTATCCTTCTAAATGCCTAATGTAAAATTATGCAACCAAAAATTTTAGTTAAAGCGAAAAGGTGGAAAGGATCAAAATATTGCACGTGATTGGTCTTCTCAAAAGGTTTGGTTCGTCACGCTGTTACTTTTTTATTTACGATAACTAACAAGACTTGCATTATAACTTTCCGCGCAAACACTTGTCTAATATTTTGCCAGAATAACTGATCCTACGCGCGAGTTTTAGTAGGTTAATAATCAATGATAGGTGCGGAAGAACGGCAGGAACTTAATATTTATTATATTTTTAAGTAAATAGGCAACGACATTGTTTGGAGGGTAAAAGAAATTATTGACGCTAGGAGGCATTGGCGCGCCATCTGTTGCCGCCCCAAATTTGAATCTGGAACATTTATTAAACAACGTCCATTGTTTCTTAGAAATTGATTAAAAACCCAACGGCCATAACCATTCTGAACACGAACGTAAAATACGACGAGTCAACTGGAGCAATAACTCTTTTTGATTAGCGGAAGTCCATTCCGTTTAAATCCTTTCTCATTTTAGACGATCTCAAATTTTGTGAAAATTAATATTAGTGTCATTTGTAACTTGTACCTGAACTAGGGTCCGCCCGCGGGGCTCCAAAATTGATCAAAAGTAGCCCACGTCACTCTACCATCACCTACGAGGATCTCCACATAAACACACGCCAGTTTCGACATGAAAGACGGACAAATACATACATTTAAAATATGATCATAGATAGATATCGAGTCAAAATCGAATTATTTATTTCACTAGCATTCCCCGTGACTGCGTCCGCGTGGTACACCTTCTTTTCACGCCCTCTCCCCCATTTACCCATGCCCCCCACAATCAACACCGCACGAATATATAGTGTTATTTATATTTTCGATATTAAACTTTAATCCGCTATTAAAATAAAGAAGAAGTAGTACGCGTATAAATATTTTTCCTTTGGGCAACCTTCTAGGAAAACTCCGTTTTCAATTTTATTTTGCAGTCTGCAATATTATGCATACCATGTGGGAATAGAATGCATACCTCGCCTGCATCGCGGCACCCACCTACGTGTGAGGTGGGAGTCTTCAAGAGAAGACTGAGCAGGCATTTATTGAGTCAGTAACATCAGCGCCATTTACCATCAGGTTACTTATTCTACGTAAAATACAAATACCTAAAGCTTATTAAAAGGCTTTGTTTTAATCCAAACGTAACGCCATAAATTTAGATTCTGTCACCCACAAGATTGGTTGGCTTACATTCCGAGACAACTTCTGCGGCGTTCCCTCCAACGCGCTCCAGGGCAAATTGATTCATTGGCTTTCATGGTTATATTATCTAATAAACATGTTTATTGTCGTCTGTGTTTATTTTGACGTTAGATCTTATGTTGTTTCTTAAAGTGTGTATCGTTATTATGTCTTAGGAAATTAAGAAGTGTATGAAAAAAGTGAAAAGTTTTAGTAAAGAAGAAATGTGCTATCCTAGAATTACTATTATTTCAGTCTTAGTCTGCGATTCTACTGCAGAGATCAGTTAATTACTTAGACTGAAATTGTTGTCTTAATCGAAATTGTTAAGTGATACCCATCGAACACCAAATACCTTTAATTAACAAAATGATTCCATTCAGAACAACAAAATCATTTCCCTTAGTAAAAGTTCTTTCGTTTTCAGTAGGATTATCAACATAGGAACACAATAAAAACGCAATCATTTTGAATTTGTAAACTCAAAACCCAAGTTCCACTTCAAATTGTTCCAAAAACAAATTGAAGTTGAGATAGACATTGCTAGCACAGAACAAAAAAGTATGAAGTTGTCAGATAAACAACTGTATTTGGCCAACAGAACAATAAGCATTACAGACGTGTCCCGAAGTGGAGCGCAGTCGAGTGGCGTTATTGTAACGGCTTCTGAACCGTAATAAAACGTTTCACATGTCGTCCGCAACCCTCGCCAGTTGCGGGCGGCGTGAAGCTAAATTGATGGTTCACCCCGTCGCCAGTGAAATGACCCTTCAAAAAGAACCGACCCTGGTCACTTAGCGAAATTTACGTTTGATTAACTTTTACTCCAGACGCTAAGTTTGATCCAAAGTACCCCCGGAATAATGTTAACTTTATCTTTATAGCCCGTTGGAAATAAACGGAGTTTAATCTCAAATTGTATTTAGAATGGAACTGTCACAATAAAAACGTCGGGATAAATCCATGGGAACGTCTCGTGAGATGTTAACGTCCTTTTATTATTTCGTTTAAACCCAGTCTGCCAAATTACCAACCGTAATAGTTTGGTACAATTACTCCGTTATTTTCTTCTAACAACTTGATCGGCTGCGGGTGTAAAATAATCTAATCTAAAATGTACTTGGAAAGTCATTACCCACACATGCATAGAAGGCGTAAAAATGGTGACCTCGCACAACACATGTATCACCAATATAAAACCTGATTAGTCTTCCACGTCCACACTAGTAAAAGAAAGCAATAAGTTTTTGCTTTGTGTCAAAAATATTAAAGTTTAATGGAGGGGCGTGCATTTTTAGACAGATTATTTATAAGATACTTTCATAGGTAATGCCAAACCTAAGGACACGAGTTAGCATTGATGTTGGGGTCACAAATATTTCAACTGTATTCGGCTCGTTTGTCCCCGCTCGGTCTGTGAGTGGCGCTACCACATCCATTGAACTAAAACGCTTCAGATCCAAATTGATGACGAGAAAGATCTGGAATATTTTTTGTAGTTTATTGTTCAATTTTAGACGTGAATAGTGCGATGGCGGTATAACATAATCAAAGATGGATGAACATCTGTAATATACAAATAATAGGGTTACACATTTTAAAGTTCCGTTCTCAAGGGGTCCTTTCGTCCCACTGATGCGGGGCTGTAACTTTTGAATGGTAATGAGCACAACCATCTCCACCAATCCGTGTTGGAGCAGCGTGGTGGAGTATACTCCAGTATGAGGAGATTATTGTTATTTCTTTGTTCATTTATAAGTACAAACATATTTCAGGACAAATATCTGCTAATACGTAAATAAAACAGGAGCTCCGGTAAGTAAATTTTATTTGCTTCCTTAAAAGATCAGTAACAAATTCTAGGAATTAGGTTTATTTATTCACAGACATTCCGTGGACTCGGGTTGCAGTTAAATTTACTTAATAAAACAATTATGGTCGGCATGAACGGCCGCGATACGGGTAGTAAACACGGATCGTTGCTGCAGACGGAGACGGACGTGGCCAAGTATAAAACAGAATATTGTATTAAACAAAGGTCTTCAGGCGTCTAGTTGTCTGTTGTCTAATGACTATTTCAAACATTGAAAATTTATTTTTTGTCTGTATCGCCTCGTCCTTGTCCAGTTCTTTAAGCAAATAAGAATTTTATGAATCCTTTAAGTTTAACCAGCTATCAAATTTAAAAAGTATCTTTAAGTTAATGTGTTTTGTATTTATTACGAATAGAGGTAAGGGGTGTTTTTTTACAACTTGTACAAAAAAAATACGTGACCACGTTTTTTCCAAGTGCTCTTGCTGATGTAATCACCTTTGGTGTAGCTGTGACACATGGGTGCCTGCGACTATTACGTACATAGTATCAAATGGGAAGTGCGCGCAAGAATTGCACCAAAGTTTTGCTGAAGAAACCAACTTTAAAAAAAAAAAAAGAAATAGGGGTAATGGTGAAAAATTATAAAGAGTCGCGAGCGAACTTTTCAATTTGTACATACTCGACACACACGAGGACCTCATCAATTCCGAGACGAATAAAAGTAATATAGGAAATTTATAAAAGCTATTACTTGGGAATGCTGAGTGTTACGGATTGCGAATTTCTCTCTGAATTTTTGTATTCCTCCATGATTTTCCTTTTGTGGCATCAAATTGAAATATGAGTGTAGTTCCCCACTTGATATTATATAATGTCAGAGCAAGCGATAACATATTGAACACTTTCACTTGTATGGAACTGAGACGGTCCTGTAGCCTTCGTGCGTGAGGAGCTATTTGATTCCTGGTGCGGGTTTGATTCCTAGTCATATTTCTTATGTTCTACAGCCGACCCCACGAATTTCCTACTGCCTTACTAGTTAAAAAAATTGCGTTTAAGTACTAACAACTGCCTCAACCGAACCGAAATGTGAAATCGTTTTATCTTAATATAATTTTCAAATTATTTTATAGCATTTGCGTTATTTCAGGCAAACTCAAATTCAATTACTTTTGAACTGCAAGTGTAACTAACAACGTACAGGATATAACTGCCATTGAGTTTAACTACCGCCATTTTTCATCTTTTCTTTTGTACTATTTTAGGATGCCAACATTCCAATATTCAAAGAAGTACAGTTCTATCTTGTTTTTGACTTAAAAGTGTCGTGGCACAAAAGTAACTGCATCAGCTTTGTCAATTGCACAATATTGAGGCAAATGTGATTTGCGACTGGAGTTTTCCATTCCGTAAGTCTTTACGCTTGAAAGCAATGCTCTGTAATATGTTTTATATTTTCAAAGAGCAAGCATGACAAACACAAAATGTACATTCATTTTCCTCGCTCTCGTTACAAAGACCTTTCAATTGACTTTAAATTTACCCGAAGTTAGGTCTCTTTAAAAAGAATTGTACTTGCCTGCAGCTAATTTTCAAAAGTTATGTGCAAATTCAAAATTACTGGTTTCTTGGAAAAAAAGAAAAATTGTAAGGAAATCTGTACACCCAAGACTTCCCCATAAAGTTGTCGCAGCTGCTTGAAGCGAACCATCTCGCAGCTAGCCTGCGTTAAACTGATTGTGATACATCGACTTTAGGCCAGTAGTCACACCAATTACACACGTGTGCTTTAAACTTTACTTCATACTATAAGTACAAGTTAAATCCGGAGAATATTGTAAAATATACGTGTGTGTTTACAGAGCATTAATTGAAGTGTATTACAGCAGTATCAAAAAGGACAGCCTTTTTTTAATAATCGTTTTGTTTATTTTCCATATCGGCTGATTAAATTTTTCTCAAGTTTTATCTTAACGTTTCAAGCTTCAGTTAATTCCAAACTTTTTCATATTTTCGCCGTTTTTTGTTTCATTATCAAAAATTACGATTTCAAGTAAAATACTTCACAAGTACTTTTCCTTAGAAGTGTACTGAAAAACTTCGAATAACACGCGTGTACGTTACATACTCGATTATCCTTATTTTTGCTAACAGACCGCATCAAACTCGTTTGAAAAACAAGTTGTTTGGAGTTTTCAGTCGAATCTAGTCGTTTTACTTCAACAGCGTTTCTGTATCTGTGAGAGTTTGGCTTTGTAAATATTTATTAACCTGGGACTCAAACACCCAACATTACAATGGCGTGAGCTCCAAGGAGATATTTGATCTTGGTGCTTACTCTTCCACGTCACACCATTCACCGAAGATTCGCACCAGTGGGCTCGTGGCACCTCTAGAGTCCTATTTTCACGATCCGTTTTACTGCGTATTCACAAATTATGGAATGAGGTTCCTCCTGGGGTACTCCCGGCGTGCTATGACAGGAGCTTGTTAAAAACAGCTCTCATTCTGCGTCGACGATTCCCCTGCTGTGGTGTACATGAATATGCAGAATGTATATTCACGATAAATTAAAAATTACAAAAAATTCTTAAGTTTCACATATTTTAAAAATCCTCACTAATATTATAGAGCGAAAGTAACTCTCTGTCTGTTATCTTTCACATCTAAATTACTGAACCGATTTTGATGAAACAGACGTAGAATACAATTTGAGGAAACCCATTCTTCTCACAACGCATCACGGCCCACTACCTGAACCTAGTACTTGACCACGGGTCTCTTCTCTGAACGATGAAGATAAAGCCGTAGTCCACCACGCTGGCCAAGTGCGGATTGGCAGATTTCACACCTTTGAGTTTAGCAAACTCCCCGGCATACAGGTTTCGTCACGATGTTTTCCTTCACCGCTATTGCGAGTGACATTAAAATGCTTAAAACGCACATAACTCCGAAAAGTCATAAGTGCGCGCTCTGAGATCCGCGCCCGGACCCCGCGAATAAGAGGCCGAATTCTTAACCACTAGGCCGCTATCTTATAAATATTACCTACATTAATTACAATTTCTTTTTAGAAGCGTACTGGAGCGGAGCCGGCTGTGGATGTCTATTACTTCCAAGCATCCTTGTCATTAATATCCTCATGAACACTTTAATATTCTTTCACTTTAAGCCGTGATTTAACTCGTTTCATACAATTTATTGTTCATCACTCTTAATAACAGCGTGCCTATTCATTTACTTAATTAAATCGAGAATTTTCGAATGTAATGTTATCTGGGAATGAAAATTAGCTTTTTGGTCCGAGGTGTCTTTATATTCTATGTATCATTTATGTGCTGGCTTCAACTCATCGCTGGCCCACCACTGAGCACGGGTCTCTCCTCATACTGAGGAGGCCTAGAGCGTACCCAACCACGGTGCTCCAATGCGGGTTGGTGGAGGGGTTAGTGGCTGATTCAAGTGTCGGAAGTTTTTATGCCACCCTAAGGCCTCCGACATGGCTTAACGTTCGCTTACGACAACGACCGAGAGCGACGGCCTTACGTGCCCTCTGAAGCACGGAAGCGTTCATGAAATTTTTGCCACTAGCGGTCACCACCCTCCTACCGACCGCGCCCGCTGTTCTTTAATTTGTTCGATCGCTCACAATGGAAACAAGTCCTCGGGCTACGAACTTTAAAAACAGATAAACGCTCATAATGAGGAAGTTAAACGAGCTCGGAGACTGGCAGGGTTGTGAGAGCGTCCTCAGCTCTCACTAAATCGCACTCCAATAGTCGTTTCCTAACTTTGGAATACTTAATTCTTTGATTCTCCTCTATAAATACTCCCTCGACTACCTTTGATAAAAAGATTTCGTAGTCTTTCTTTTCACTTTAATTTATTTCGATAAATTTACATCACAAGTAAAACTTACATACTTTTGGTTTGAAATTTATTTCGTCGTAGGAACCAAAAGCTTACTTAACGAAAGCCAAACTTTGACAACAAGAAGTCCCTGCATCAACTGTGAAATTAATAACAAAATATATATTTCATAAATCGATGATAAAGCCTAAAGTCTCGATACCTGTAATCCGCTTTATAAACGAATTTGACATTTTGGAGACTAACTGCCCCAGAGTCGTTGACGGTTAATTGAATCGGTCTTTAGTGCAGAATTTATGTATTTAAATAGATATATGCGTATTTTTATATACATACGTACAGATATATGTAGATATAAACAGACACAAGAAATATTCTTGCTAATAACGGTAGTTTATTCCAGGGGGATTCGAACCGATCACCCCTGGTTTGGTAGTCAGGTATACCACTAGACCGATAGGCTAGTCAAATGTGCTCTTTGATTTAGGTAAATTATTTAACCATATGAAAGTTCTAATTAAGATACTTATCAGCCAAAATGAAACGTGTCACGGGAACAGACGGACCGTAAGATAAAATAACATGAGCGCTAAGAGGCGAGAGAGTTTCAGCGCGTTGCCTGCAAGACTGGTAGCTGTGTAGTCGTTGAAGGCGGTGATGGGCGCGACGTGACGTGGTGCCCGATGTGCGGTAGCCTCTCTCGCCGCGTTTATAACATATTCCAGCTGGCGCTGCGGGTTGCATTATCGGAGGCTTCTCGGTCTTGTTTCATCTTTGATTGTTTCTGGTTTTACTTTTAATTCTAGTACAACTGGTACAAAAGCCTGTGATAGTCTAGTGGTTAAGAATCCGGCCTCCTACTCGGGGGGTCCGGGTTCGAACTCTAGGGCGCACACTTCTGACGTTTCGGAGTTATGTGCGTTTTAAGCATTTAAATGTCAATTTAAATGTCTACAACGGTGAAGGAAAACATCGCGAGGAAACCTGCATGCCGGGAAATGTGCAAAACTCAAAGGTTTGTGAAGTCTGCCAATCCGCACTTGGCCAGCGTGGTGGACTATGGCCTTATCCTTCTCATTCAGAGAAGAGACCCATGGTCAATAGTGGCGCGTGATGGGTTGAGATGATGATGAACTTGCTGGTATTACCTACTTGGAAACAAAATCAAAAGTTCATTTATTGACGTAGGTAGTACCCTTAGGAACGGCAACATATTTTTGAATCTACTTGAATCTAACACCGTTTCGGAAAGGTGTTATATTGAGAAACCACGAAAGAAACTCCTCAACTCATCTTTGAAATTAATATGCAACTATTACTAATATTGAAATGTGAAACAAAATTATGTTTTAAGAAATACGAGGACCTGGTGCAGCACATGTACTTCTAGGAGTACGCATTCCAAATATAATAATTTATCCTGCAATCTATGTGATCAGAGCTATTAACAGTGGGTTAGTAGGAGAATAGTTGACCACTAGTGGTAAAAACTTCATGAGCCCGCCCAGCTACGGAGGGCACGCTAACCCGTCATCGCCCCAGTTGTTCTGAGCTACCAATTGTTCCCTTTTTCGCAGGTTTTTTGACAGTCACTATCGCGTTCAACTCATGTAAAGACCATTCCCAATGTGACCTACATTGTACCTACCCGCTAGCCATCAAACAGCAGAAACATCGGTCACATACATAAATGTCTGCGTTAAACCGGGAATCGAACCTTAGACTCCACTTCACAGACATTAGCAGTAAGCACTAGCAGGTTACAGGGTCTGTACATTCGCGATTTCAAGTGATAAGTCGGTATTTTCATGTCGTGGTTCACAATGATGTCATAATTATGTGTTGATATGTCTTAAAATGGCTTCCGTCGAACTATACTAATTGTTACACTTGTCATTTAATCTGTCAATGTCAATCTGGCTGATTGTAATCGTGTTTCTGTGTCAAAAATAATGCTTAATTACCTATTTATGTTGAGTAAAAACTATGAAAGTAAATAATATGATGTAATAATATGTTATAATATAAATATAGGCAATTTGCAAATAGGGACATGTGATACATCATTCAGAAGTGCAATCGTAGGAAATTTGACGTAAGGTGCACAAGATGGCGTCCAAGATGGCGTCTGAAAGCGGATCAAAAACTGACACCACAAATGTATAAAGGCAGCCTATCTATGGTTATAACATGAATGGTGGTTCCGCAATATGCCTCCAAGTGGAAGCCAGGTGTGATTGAGGTCCAATAACAAAAATCTTTTTCAATAAAAGTCCCGCTGACCAATGACGACACAGTTTTTCAAGGAAAATATTTGGCGCACGTATATTGCTGATAGTTTCAGTCATATTTTCAGCTCGAAATCCATTTTCCGTCTGCAATATTCTTTGTAACAGTATAAAGTCCACCACTTTAGAATAAATCTTTTTGAATGGATACACCTCGCCCGCATGCAAGATCTACTTCGTGTATTATTTTCAAAGAGAAATATTAAGTTTATTTTACGTAGAGATGAGGAGTTATAACTGTATATTATTTAAGTTGAATGTCATTTATGTGATGTCGTAATCATGACATGAAGTCAGGATAGTTTAACAGTTTGAACGTCAGTATTTAGGACTAAGGGCCTGGGTTCGAAGCCCGTGCGCTTTTATTGCAAAAGTTATGTGAATTAAAACACTAAGTAGCACTTGCTTCAGTCAAAAAACACCGTCGAGTCACGTGCTTCTCTGAGAATTGTCCGTAAATATCTCGAAGGTGTATTAAGTCTACTAATCTTGCACTTGTCCAGCGTGGTGGACTGTGGCCTTAACGTTCTCATTCAGAGAAGAGACCCGTGCCTAATAGTGGGCTATGATTTGCTGACATGATGAAAGGCTCAATACTGAAAAGGGGACACTTTTAATTGAGGAGTTCTGGAGCATATTTCATCAAAATTAATCCGGAACTAAAATGTATCGTTGTATATGTCTCATAAAAACATTACAGTCTGCGGGAAGCGTTAGACTTAACAAAATGAGATTTGTTTGATGGCTAGCGGGTAGGTACAATGTAGGTCATATTGGGAATGGTCTTTACATGAGTTGAACGCTATAGTGACTTTTCCTTTACCGCTATAACGAGTGACATTTAAATGCTTAAAACGCACATAACTCTGAAATCAGAAGTGCGCGCCCTGGGATTCGAACCCGGACCCCCCCAATAGGAGGCCAATTCTTAACTACTAGGCTATCACCGCTTCGAGTATTGAGCCATTAATATGGTAGATATATTGCTCGTTCCGATTGGTATGAGTGTGCAGAAATAGAGTATCAAGTATTGTCCATTAATTCGGGCCACGTCAGGCCATAAGGCGTGCAGCGCTGATGCTCCGCACACGAGGAATTGCTGCCTTTATAACTTCATAGCGAAGATTTTACGTTCTCCACTCACAGACTTTGAATTCTGTATTTGATACTTTGTTTTCTTGTCAAGTAATACCAGCCATTTACTACTGCAATTCTTTTATGACTGTTTATTTTTCTTGTGCTGGATTTGTACTGCGCGGAATATAAAGCGATGGTTTAACGTGGATTCGAGTTCAATATTATTGCATCCCACAACTGTCCCACTATTGGGCTCAGGTCTCCACTCACAATGTGAGGGATTCAGGCCATAGTCCACGCTGGCCAAGTGTGGTTTGGTAGACTTTTCCCACTTTATGGGATACATTGAGGGCTGCAGGTTTCGTCACGATGTTATCATTTAACGGAGCACGTGATAGTTAAATTATAATACGTATGAGTTATTTTGAAAAGTAGAGGAGCGTGCAGGGATTGAACGCAGATCCCGTTCGAGAAGTAACGCTCCAACCATCAAACATTCACTCTGAAGTTCGGAAGCGCACATGAAATGTTTGCCACTATCGGTCACCCGTCGACCTGACCGCGCCCGCTGTTGCTCAACATTTTCAATCGGTTACAAGTACATATAACATGCGAGTATAATATATGTAAGGAAAGTATAATTGTATGTGTCAGCGAACACCATCAGTCAGCTTGTCAAGCCAAGCTGCGAAAGTTGACCTTGTTTTGGAGAAATTGTTAAGCATATTAGTTGATATCTTCATAAGTATATTTAATATGGGTTGGGTACAGAATCATAATAACTAATAGGCTTGCGCCGGAGGGTGCGGGTTATAGTAAGGGATGAAAAAACCAACACAAAAATCTCTGACGTCGTTTATTAAAATAACTGCAAAGGCGACGGTCGCCCTCAGCATGTTTACATTTTAATGTATACTTAAGGCTGAAATATGGCGCCAGAGTGGGATTTTTTACGCTGTTAATAATTGTACATCGCTCTTTACATTAATCACAAAAATCTTTTAAAATTTTTGGATTTTGGAACAAAAATTGGTACTAGAGTGGATTGAATGTTGGTCTCCGTGAGCGCATATGCTCGTGCATACATATATGCAGTACTTGTCATTTTGTACAAGTGATTGTTACGGTACTCTAGAAACGCAATTTTAATTTTATCTCACTGGGTTCTACACATACATACATACATATATTCATACATCACTTCTCTATTCTTCATTTACACTTATCGCTGAGTTCCTTCTTTTTACAATCTTTTATTTAATTTCCAGTGTTTGTTCCGGTCAAATCTTGCAAGCTTAATTGGACCCACTCCCTCTAACACTAGAGAGCTTACATTTTATATAAGCCTTCCGTCCTGATGACAATGCATTTTCATGACAAGCATGATCTGATCATAAGTTCGGGATGGCTCCAGTCAAGGGAACTCCTGAACGGTTGACGGTTGAAACTTTGTATATTCGGAATCAGGTTCAATATAATATTTCATATATTGAATCCTACCAATCTGCACTTGACCAGCGTGATGAACCTCTCGAGAGTGAGAGGAGCCTCGAGTACTGGGCCAGTACCAGGTTGCGATGAGTGAATCTTTTACCGGCTCTTAAGTCAAAGGTTCACGTTCATGTCACACTTCCATTCGCCCTCTCTCAGCTCCTTCCTGCAATAAACGTGCGAAGTATTCAACAACCCGTCACCTGTATATCTCCTCTATAGCTGACATGAAGCTCTTAAACAGTAGGTATTTTCTTCAACGCTAGCTTGTTTTCTTGATGTTGAACGTTTGTATGTCTTTTAAATAGCTACTTACAATACATTATTTAAATTGGAGCTTTTAGCATTAATACGAACAGTAACCACTTAGTGTCAGGTGGGCCGCATGATTGTCCGTCTTGTTATATGAAAAAAATATATAAAAATAATATCTTACTGATATTATGTATGTGAAAGTTTGTAAAGATGTTTGGATTTTCTTGACGATCGCGATTATTTTTATTATCAAACTGCTGAATGGATTAAGATGAAACTTGGCACAAAATTGGACCACATTCATTGACTTTTGTTTAAACCGAAGGTTGTCTGCAAGACAATACTTTAAGTTTAAAGTCCGTCTTTTGTACCATCTTTTGGTATAATTAAGTTTTGAACAAACAAATGGGATATATTTTATATCAACTATAATTTCCCTCGGGATGATTTAGTCGTTTTTTATATGTTTGTCACTTAATTAATGGTTAAATGAGTTTAATTGAAACATGGCAAGCCGCGGGCTGCAGCCTGCGTTGAATGTTAACTTGTGCTTGCCAATTAATTTAAGCCGATTAATAATACATGCATGTCGCAGTATGCAGAGACCTGAAAGACGGGACAAACACTAATTTGCTTTGTATACACTCACAGATTAATAATAAACGACACTATCGACAGAACATCCAATTAATATGCAAAATATTAACAGAATAAAATTCATTATTCAATCCAGTACACAATTTAACATGGTGGACAGCAGATGCATAAAATAATGCATGAATTGTTACAATGAATGTCACCAACCGTCGCTGTGTAATGTGAAATTTCATTTAATAAAATCTACCGATTGAGAGTTCGTATCGTATACGTTCTGTAGTTACGCGTGACCCTTATAAAGTCAAACTTAAATATTTACTTCAACATAGGAACTAATAACTCACTAAGCAAAAGTTAACAATAACAAATCTCTACATCAATTGAAAACATATTTAAAAAAGTAACAAAAAAGGCGAATTATTCCATGAATTCTGATGTGTTGTTGCAGCCTCACAGATGTACGGATAAAAACAACGTTACAACATAATCTGAAGGATTTCTTTGGCTAAATCCAACAGATGAAGTGTCTGCGTCATCATAAGCTTTGTAATGGGTTATAAGAATTGTAAACATGTACAAAATTTCATAATAAATAGTCAATCGTTAAAAAGATTCCATAAAAATCGTAAGGCGACTGACAGAATACATGTAACAATTTCTTTCACCTGTGTATTCTAAACATTTTCTAATTTCCTCTAAACAGTTTCAGAATGAAGTGGCTGTATGGTCGGGCATGCAGACAGACAGACAGACATGACAAATCTACAAGTGTTCCATTTGAACCTCTGAAACGAAGTAACACTGCAAAAAATCTGTTTCAGATCCACGATTCCAGTTACGGGTCCATCATAGAGATAGGGTGAAGGTAAATGTATGAATCGTATGAGGAAAAATGATGGGTCGTGTTCAAGAAATTAATTCACGACACGTTGCTATAGAGCAGGGGTAGGCAACCTGCCCACACAGACCCCATCTACACAACGCACCTTGGCGTTTCTTATGATCCTCTCGACGACGACGACACATGCAATGTGGCCCGCACTGATATCCTTGTAACATTTGTGGCCCTCACATAAGGAAAGGTTTCCGACCCGTGCTATAGAACCGTCTATGGTGACTATTTGCACGCAAGGAATTGAGTTTTTATGGTCTTCATAAAGAACAATTTTCTCCACTTCGTCGTGACATCCGACCTCAACTATTTCCTGCATTTCGGATATATTTCTTTCATTCCCTTTCACTCGCGCTCATGTGGAGTTTAGGGTTTATTCAAGGTTTATTTTGTTTACTCGTCTTACTCCAGTTCCACTACCCTCGTCTTAGCACAAATAGCGCTGGAGTGTAGTTCACGCTGCTGTGGAGAGTTAGTAGGAGGTTATTTTATACAAGCAGTCAGGTCACCTATTAGCGGATGACCACCACCACCAACAGACATCAGAAACATTAGGTTTGTCAATCACTAATGCATTACCAGCCAAGGAAGAAGACATATACTCATACGCACGATGAGGGTAAAGAAAGAAAAGTAAAGTGAAAGTGAAACATTCAGAACCTAACTCAACTCACAAAAAAGATCTAGAACGGCTGGATATTGAACTCAGGGCCCCTGGCTGTGAGACTACCAACTAGTCTGTAGATATTCGCTTTTCGCTTTCACTTGAAATTTAAAATATATTAGCGAAATTTCCTTTTGTTTGACTGTGAAAGTTTGTGGGTTTGTCCGTCGTTCATGTCGAAAAGAAGCGACGGGTTGGTAGCACGTGGCCGGGGACGCGCGCGGGTCCTGGCATATTTTATACATTTTATAATGGAAACTAGTTCGGATTAGTCAGCTCATCACAGCCTTACTGTGCTCTGGCACGCTATGACAGAAAAATCTGTCACATGGCTTCAAGCCTTATTAATACTGAGCACGGGTCTTTTCTTATACTGACGAGGCCTTTTTTTTTTTCGAGGAGTAAATCTTCCTTAAGATACCCAAACACGGGTCATGTGAGATTCTTACCCACCAAAACCCCCTCGCAGACTACTCGGCGCAAACTGGAGAGGCTTCGGGATCTCATGTGAACGCAGCGATGTCTCCCCTGCGTAAAGCCCTCTGGGCTCATCTCGGCGTCATTTTAACGGCTGCGTCGTCTCCGACCAAGATCGCCCCTCTCACGATCCCGCTCGGCGGTCTTCTTCTGTACCATGACGGTTTCGCAAAAGGAGACCTCAGCTTTCCATGACTTATATCCCGTCAGCATAGCCGCTACTATTGCTGACAGGGATAACTGTACTCCGATCTGTTGGACCAGGGCGTGCCGCTCGGTTTCCCAGGCAGGGCAAAATTCGAGCGTGTGCTGTGCATCGTCCTGGTCTCCTCCGCAGTGATGGCATTGTGTTGTTGCCGCGCGTCCAATCCGA
>DWJZ01000853.1:0-27472 GCA_018249125.1 Asbolis capucinus | reverse complement strand
AAACAATTTCACCTCTATTACATTCTCTCTATAGGTCTAAATTTCAAAAACCTTAGAACAAATATTTATTTTTCAAATACAAGGTTTTCTATTTGACGATGACTTACTTTAGTACACACTTTCATCCTCTATTCCAAGCTCCAACTTCCAGCTTCCAGCCAGATTCCAGCTCAGGGGATTAGCCGGCTGAAGGGGCCATGGGCTGATCATATAATTCATAGGACCGACAACCGATGAAGAACAAAAGTGCTCGAATGTAGGCCACGTCTCAGAGACAAGAGCACAGGACACTGTCCGACCAGGTGAAGGGGTGACCTAAGGAACGCAACGGATATCCGCTGGATTCAGAAGGCCCAGGACCGTTAGGATTGACGTTAGTTGATATACTCGTATAGATCGAAAGGCCGGTTGGTCTAGTGGTTAGTGAACCTGACTGCTACAGCGGGTGGGTTCAATTCCCACCCATGTGAAACTTTTTTATGATGATCAGGAGTGTTTGTTCAGTGTCTAGGTATAAAAATATCTATATAAGTATGTATTTAAAATTATATATGTAATTTTGTCAGTTGTCTGATCATCATAGTACAAGCAAACGCTTAGTTTGAGCTCAGTTGGCCGTGTGAGAGTTATCCAAAGATATATAGGTTGTACCCGCTTCAAGACATTATTCGTGATAAAAAGAAGCCTATTTCTTTCTTAAGTTCTATTTTACTTTTGTACTAATTTTCATCAAACCGGTCTTAGAAGTTAAGGTGTGAAAAGGCAACAGACAGACAAACAAACAGAAATACTTTCGCATTTATAATTTTTGTACATGAAATACATGTACTGAAATAAAATTTGTAAATTTGACAAACTTATCAATTTTGGATGGAAAAAATCCAGATTGAATTTGCAAATAGTACAATTGTTCACAGCGCTGATAGCCTAGTGGTTAAAAATTCGGCCTCCTACTCGGGGAGTCCTTCACTCCTGACTTTTCGGAGTTATGTGCGTTTTAAGCATTTAAATGTCACTCGCTATAATGGTCAAGGAAAACATCGTGAGGAACCCTACAAGCCGGGGAATTTGCAAAACTCAAAGATGTGTGAAGTCTGCCAATCCGCACTTGGCCAGCGTGGTGGACTACGGCCTTAACCTTCTCATTCAGAGAAGAGTCCTCAATAGTGGACTGTGATGGGTTGAGATGACGATAATACGATTTGAAGCGTTGATAGCGGCGGCTTCTGTCCATACTAATTGATCCATCAAGTTAGGCAACAGCGGGCGCGGTCGGTAGGTTGATGGATGACCGCAATCGGCGAAAATTTCATGAACGTTTCCGTGCTTTGGAGGGCACGTAGAGTCATCAATCCCGGTTATCATCATTAGGTTTTTTTGTTTACAATTGAAACTAGCCCCGGCCGGGCTAGGAAACGTTACCTCACTAGTGGGTAACTAATAAGTTAGAAACATAATACGACTTTTTTAAATTACATTTGTTCATTTTAAAACTAGGAAGTGTATGTTGGTCGTGAAATGTTGTAACAGCTTTATTGATGCCATTAAATGTGGTTTTTTTGGGCAACGTCACCACAAAATACAGGAAGTGAAGTGGCCCAGATTTTTGTAAATGGTTACAGAATAAATGGTATTTACCAACTTCAAAAAATGGAAGTTTCTCAATTCGAATTCGAAAAAGGGGAGTTTCTCAATTTGATTGTTTTTATATAATTTATCACTTAACTTTTTAATGGGTGTATAGAATTTCGATGATTATTTTTTTATTCCTAAACTGAAATACTACCTTAAACTTATCACGTAGTCACATTCAAATTTTTGCGACCTCTGACGAGTACCTTTATATACTCTACTATACAACTACGTTGATGACATTCTCAGTTTAATTGTATGTAGATATCATTTGAAGTCTGTTTTATAACTAATAATTTATTAACTAGCTACCACCCGCCACTTCGTCGGCGTGGACTGAATATAGGTTCAATTTGACCGTAAAATCCCAATATACAAAAACAAACAATGTGATAAATGAAAAACCACTCTACCGATTTTGTGTAAACTTCAAATAGACCATCTACTAAATAGTCCGAACAAAGCCTAAACATTTCGTTTAGATAGGCGAGTTCGTTCTTCAGTTATAAAATTACAATGAAAACTGGCATTAATTTTTATATATACATATCTAACGTACATGGATATTCTATCAAAGGGCAAAGCAAAGAAGCAGTACCATTGCCATGAAAGAAACCACCACATATTGACATCAGAAACACCAGATTGTCACCAACTCCTTGCTGGCTAAGAAGGAAGTAACGGACTCTCTTGTATTATCCGTAAAAAAATCCAAATTTTGATAGCACATTGTTTGATTATATCTGATTACGAGTTCCTAAACAATACTAGTAATGATTGTAATAGATCAATCACGAAACAATATTACAATGTGCGAGGATAATATTTTCGTCCCTGAACTATCATAGCCCGAACACATCACGATTTGAACTCGGATATTTTATAAGTGGTATATTAAACACGCCCACTCAATAGGTACTTACGATAAAGGTTGAATGGAATTGTATTCAAAATCTCATGGCCGATTTACATGTACATTTCTCTACAATATGTACATACATACATACGAAATTAGACATTTTCATTATTGAGGCTGATTCAGTATTCTTCTTCTTGCATACACATTTTAAAATAACAACGGGTATTCACAATAAGTTGGGAGCTATACTCCGAGTCGAAGTATTTTTATACCAATAAACAAATTGTTAGTAACCGTTAACATTTAAAATACAAAACCGATAGCTACCTAATTTATTTTTTTGTTTCTTCCAAAAATAAACCCACGAAGGGACGCAGACAGCGCAGTATGCACCTTTTCTGGACTTTATGTTCCAAATCAAATGTGTCCTTTTCGACAACTTAGTATTCCAGGGCCTGCAGCTACTTCCCCTTGCCCACTCTTGGTGCGCCCATGCCCAAAGGTCTTAAGAACAAAGTCTTTAAGAAGACGAGTATTATATTATGTTTTATTCTCCACCCTTTACAACATTGATGGCTCCTGTGTACAGAAACCCTAGTTCAAAATCAGCACTTTTTTACCTTAAATAAGCTAGCACTTGAATACGATCCCACCTGATGGTAAGTGGCGTTGAACTCGATGGAAAAACGCACTAATACAGACTCTCGAAGTTTCAATTTGACATTATGTACATGCTACAACTGAGCTTATGAAATTTTGCATAGTGTGTGTGACCTTAATTATTGTAATATTATATGTTGGAAGCGTTTAACATAAAAATTAGTAAAAACGTTGCATTATACACAGAGACTATCGATATCTGCTAACTCATTTCGTTGTTATGATAAGCTCTACCTAATATAAATGTTAATACCTAGTAACAAAATCTAGACATAAGAATTAAGAATATCACTAAAGGTTAGTGTTATTGTATGCAAATGGTTTTTATACAAATGTTATTCTATATGTCACAGAGTGGATTGAGTGGTAAATGGATTGTCATTTGGCGCAAAAAAACCTGCTCGCTCGGTGACTTAACTTATTAATTTTCGTGGGACTAATTATTATTCGTGGGAGCACGTTACGTGCGTTTCGTAACTTCCTAATTCTTAAAGTAGTTTTTATATCACCAGATTGGTTTGCCGTTTCACTCGGGCCCATGGTAATAAGTCGATCTCAGCCTAAGAACTCAGTGTTTTTCCAAGTCTGAACATTCATCACTGATCCTCATGTAAGTGTAGTGAAATATCCTCTAGGCTTCCTCAGCTATGAGGTGTCATGCTCAGTAGTGAAGCAACGTTTTAAGCCACATATGCAGCTGTAAAGTGACCGTCCTGTTTAGAATCAGACTGTCCCTGTGTTAGCTATATATCTCGTAGTGCCCAATCAAGGATAAGTTTCGTTTTACTTAATTGTACACAAATATAAAATTACACAGCACTTTAGGCCCTTTTCGGTCTAAGACAAAGTTTTTTCATAGTTAAATAGTATATAGTCAAAATATATATAATTAATGTGTACTCTAATTGTTATTGTATATGATGCGTGGGAGGGATCACACAGTTATAGGCGTGTTGTGCGATCTTTCAAAAGCAATTGATTGTGTTGAAGACGACACATTGTTTCTTAAACTGGGCCACTACGGTATTACAGACAGAGCAGTTAAATCAATATCATCTTTTTTTTATGTGATAAGCAGGCAAACGAGCAGAAGTGGCCCCTGATGGTGAGTGATCACCAACGCCCATGGATTTTTATAACATCAGGCTCGGGTGTTATTAATTCGTTGTATGCTAGGAAGGAAATAAACGGGTCTACCGTTTACATGGTGAAGAAAAAGAAACAAGGGAAACGGTAAATGGCTAATGCAACTGGGATCAATAACGACAGCAACTAAGCCGAGATACACCAACAACATGCCACTTCAGGATGGATGACAGAAGAAGAATGGGAAACAGGACGGGGAGAAAAGATGAGAACTGATTCTCAAGTCCCCAGCCGGAACACGAAGAATCGTAAGGTGGCTGATATAAGCAAGAGGGTGATAGCCAGCCAAGCGAGCTTCACATCAAGATAGGCTAAGCCCTGCCGCCGAGCAACTGACTTCTGTACGACTTAAACGACATCCTGGTAGGCCAGCATGGGATTGAGGTTTGTATTCTATGCCACGCCAATACGACAAAACATATTTTTATACCAAGGCACTTAGTCCGTAAACTACAGTGGGAAACCATATCGATGACGGAAAACTGTAAGGGCGTAACTCCTTTGAGCTGCTCTAAAGAATATAATAACGCGTGCAGTTATGCGTTAACGGTATATAGAAAATAACGCCATTACGGATGTCGAAACAGTTAAGCTCGTTTATCTTAGATTTATTCGTATTCCTATTCTCATAATAATATTTGCATATTTTATTTATATAATTATATTTATAAAAAAATAGAGAATTTAGCCATATACCGTACCTACAGGAGAATCATTAAGAGCGCGGTCTCTCTTTACTTCACAGGCAAACCTGTGCAGAAAAGGAACACTTACGTAAAGTAACACTTTCGTCAAAGTAACACTTTTTCCGTAAGCAACGGTGAACACTTACCACAAAGTTCATAAAAAAACTATAGCTTAGTTGATGCAAACTTTCTAGTGGAGTGCGATGTCCCTGCTTCGATTTGCGGCCAGAAGTAGCATTTGCTTGGCAAATAAATATACATAGTAATGTTCTGGGTGTTATAGGTGATTTTGGTACAATAAAGTAGTCAGTTAAAATGGAACTTAGCGTATCTACTCCTCAAGTAGACTTATCAACTTATAGATAATTCGTTAATTCTTAACTGTTCTAAAGACGTAGACAGTATAAAAAATATTGTATAATTTAACTATAATTCTATAGCTACCCAAAACAAAGGAAATAACTTGAACAATTCCGATACAATTACAATTAAGCATCAAATTTCCGTTCAACAAAAAAGTCAGTTAACTGCAACAATCAAATTCCGTACACGTTAGTGATATGCAACGCTTAGCATATCACTTCCGAGAGATGAACTGGCTAGTTATAATAAAAAGAAAAAGTAACTCGCGCGCACGTATTTCCCGCCATTAGGTATCGCCCGGCCAAGCGATCTGGTCGCACGCAATTCGGACGCGAGTGTTACACTGCCTTTACGATTATTTATCTGTGAAGTTTTTTTTGTGACAGTGACATTATATTGGCGGGAAAATGTTGAAATTTTTCGTAAGTTTTAATTGGTGTAATTGTCGTTTTAATGTATTCGTTTTTTATCTTATTTTTTTTTGGGACATTTTAAATTGTTTTTAAATATTAAATAAAACAATGAATTTTCAAAATAACTGAATGTATAAAAACATTATGGTCTTCCTCATCACTGCATCACTGAGGACTAGAAGCCACACACCACCTTACGGTTCAGTGCACTGAATAAAGTAGTAAACATCACAAAACATCATTAACGCTAAAGGTTTTAACAATAAAAAATGGTTTTTAACAATAATAACCATGACCTAACCCAACTTTTTGTCGTTATCAGTATGAATGACTTCGTTAGGCATTATTATCACCGTGTACTTGAACTGGGTAAAGAAGACGTAGCACAAATAAATCGAAATTAATCGAAATTAAAAACTTAAAAAAAAAAAGCTTTTATTGATTGTACTTAAACAAAATATTTTTTTATACATGTAAAAGCTGTCTATAAAAAATAAAATACATTTTTTACGGGGGATTTTAGCCAAACATGGAAACCAAAACAATTATTTAAAAACTTCTGTTCTGATTTCGCTGAAGTATTGACCAATTTCGTATTCCAAGTGCCTAATCTCGTTTATAAATATGCCTGCAGTCTACGGCCCTTAGCTATACCGAATTGAATCGAAAACAGTAACGTCGTAGTAATTATTAACTAAAAACCTAGTAATTAAACTAGTTACAAACTAATTTATGTTGGTATGAAGTATCGCGTGAAAATATCAGCTTCATTGAGCATGAACAATTTTCTATCCTTTGTTTGGATACTTAAGTTTTGATAATAAGTCTTGCATATTTTAGGATTTCCAGGTTGTGACTAGGCAGATACACCGTAACTATGTGAACGTTGGTCGAATGGAAGGGCCTGGGTTAGAATCATGCACGTAACTCTAATTTTCAGTTGTGTGCCTATTAGAAATTACTTATCACTTGCTACGGTGAAGGAAAACTTCGTGAGGAAACCTGTACTGCTGAGAGTTCCCCGTTTACTTCTAGAAGACGTGTGAATGGCTACCAATTCACTCTTGGTCAGCATAGATTACAACGAGGGCTTGTACCCCAAACATTGTACGGGACCGAGACCAGCTTTGGGACAGCTGTAGGTTGGGACAGCCCGAGGCATGCCGTCCGATTCATAACATTGTAGTATGTGTCTTTCTCTCTAACTAAAGAAAACGCTCCTAGCCGGGCAGCTTGCATCGATCGAAAGAGAACAACAAAAAAAACTTACAAAACTTCAAATTTCCCTTCTGAGTTACACAAAATTTAATAATATTAAATAAATTAATAAGATAAGAGGAGGCAGTAGAACGCTAGTAGCAAACATTTCATGAGCCCTTCCGTGCTTTAGAAGGCGTGCTGGTTTTTGTCGTCAGAAGACTGACGGTCAAGGACAAGGGAGACCTTCGGTGTCATAAAAACATCCGGCACTTAGGTTAGCCACAAATCAATCTGCCAATCGGCAAACAGCGCCGTGGAGTACGCTCTAGACCTCCCTACGAAGAGACCCGTGCACAGAAGTGAGTCATTCATTATTTTTAAAAAAGGACTTTTCTTGGTAATTTTTTTATTGGCCGCGAAGGCAGTTGCTGTACGCAACAAAATACTTATTGAATATAGTAATCAAATGTCAGGAAACAATTAAGATACATTTTTTTATATCAGATCAATCAATTAAAATCTAAAGTTCAATTCAACTAAACAGTGACAAAAAATAAGTATGTGCGCATGATTTCTTGCGCTTATTTTTATTTGTTCCAACGTAACACACAAACCTGCATAACATCACGTAGCATAGTTTAATCGTAAAAAAAATGTTATTTAAGGTTTTAAGTCACTCTACGTGGGAGTATGCTCATGGGTTTCCGTGTTAAATATTTCATATTATATCTATACTTCAGACTCTGTACCTCATAACTTTTACTGAGTATACTAATTTTGATAATTCTTCATTTTAGTAATAGTTTCATGTAATTTTGATGACGATTTGTTTTTTACTAATATTTTTTTTTATTTTTCTTTATTTTCGTTATTTACTTTTTAGAGTTTTTGATGATTCTTTTTTATTCGAAAGTTAGTGTTTGTTATGTAGTTCCATATTATTTTGAGCGACATCTGAGGAATAGTTTTGAGTCATAAATAATAATAGAATAATGTTCTCCTTTTATTACTTGTTGAAATAATCTGAAGTCAGTTATATTTAATGATAAAAAGATTATTTCATGGTCTAAAAAATTTCAAAACTCAAAAAACCGAGTTGAATAACTAAATATTTCGGTCAAATTAAACGTCCAATAAAGAAAGTTGTTTGGTTAGTTGTGAGTTACCCAGTTTTCCAGTTATTTATAATTAAAACAGAGCCCACAGAACGATAACTACATTAAACTAAAATACAAAATAATAATTTTAAATTACAACACCGACGCGGATAATTTATTTCACTCCTTCGCGGTACGCCATATAAAAGACGAAATAAAGCGTGTCGTTTATGCTGAGGTATGTCCACAGCGCAAAGATACCTGGGGTGCGTCGTGTCGTTCGATGGTAAAAAGGGGAGGGAGGAATTATGTAGTGTCAATCCTAGCCACCAGGCTACGAGAGCTTCCATATTAACGTAACTTAATATTATTTAATACCTGAATCATATTACTTGTTAAACCAGAAAAACCATATGTGATGCTATTACAAAAGAGTTATACAGTTCTACTTGACTGACACGATCTGGTACCAAAACCCGTTATAATAACATACGGTGATGCAAGTGCAATCGGCTTCTGGTTTCATTACTCCGAAGACGAGTCTTTTACTGTGCGTTGAATCAAATTACTGTAATGAGTTAAAACAATTTTCAGCCGTTTTTAACAAGCATTTATTTTTCAAAGTATTGGTGCGTATCTGTAACTATGCTTAGTAATAAACATCTTTGTGCGAATTAAAATTAATACACGCATAAACATTAATTAAGCAATATAATTGTATATATCGCGAGGACTGTACAATAGGACTCCATCACAAATATTTTTCTGATACATAAATCCAGGAGTAAAACTTCAGTACCCTCGTCTTGCAGGGAGTTAAACAGTAGGCAAACATTAGCTCACGATAAAGCCTCATAAAAAATATTTTTGTTACGCAGGTAATTACAATGGCCTTGATGGCATCCGAATCAGCTCAACAACGGCCACAGCGATCATACAACCAGTTCCCGTACTCTGCAGCATCAGAATCACAAATAAAGAACGCCATAGAAAACAATTACGACGACACCGGTCCCGGAGCGAAAATACCAGATCAGGCGTACAAGACTTACAGTACCCTCGAGGATGCCTTGCTGAATTACCTCGATGACCCTGACACCAAACTACCAGATCACGAAAGACAGAAGGCTGTCAACAGACTCATAAGGCCAGACCTATACAGCAACCCAGATCCTATAAGATATCTTCCAAAAATCACAAATGAATATTCCAAAATCAAGGTACCTGTAAGCGATTTCAACAAATTTGTTTACACAAGCAACAAGGGGATTTACAACCAGTTACCATACCGCCCTGCATTAGATTTTAAGGCATTGGAAGAGAATAATTTATTGCCACTACAGAAATATGGATTTCAAGTGCAATATCCGAAGCAAATATTAGATCCACACAAGCTTCATACGATCCAGGCAGTGAAGAGCCATCCCATTAACCTGGCGCACTACGCCAAAGCGCAGGAAGATGGTAATGAGTTCAACCACAATCCACATTACAGTTTCTCGTATGGTGTCCATGTGAGTATACTCTATTATTGAATTTTACAAGCGTTTAACTTGCATTGTTTATTAATTAATGTCAGTTTCTTCGGGTCGCATCTTGCAAGCTAAACTTGAACCATTGATGTTTCCTTATGGATTAGAAATTACGATATGGTCCAGAAAAAGTAATACCTCCGCGTTAACAACACATTTACGAAATTTACAGTATATGTTTTCGTATTAGTTCCTGTCAATATAAGCTTGAATTAATCGTTTTTGCGTAAGTTAATGTTGTACAATCTGTGTTTTCTGACTCTGAAGGTCCATTAATAAGTAAAGGAACGTATTTTCTATAAACCATATCAAATCATGTTGTCCATCAAGCATATCAATGTTTTTCAGTGTCATTATATTGTTACCTTCCATGAGATCCAGATGCCTCATTTGGTCAAGTTACAACTGGAAAATTTTATTTATTTCTAATAGATGATTTACGATACAAGAAGAATATTTTCATGTTTTAAAAATCAAAACAATTCCAAGGTAACTTCAGCGCTAGTAACAATGACAATTGTTGTTGAAACAATAACATAATAATATGCCACGAACAATTGAACAACTATTTGATTATGTTGTCTTGATGAACGATTGAAGATGTTGCAAAGCGTTTTTAAAATGTAGTATCTGTTTGATACTATATTTCGAGTCCGTCGTAAGGGTTTAGGTCGCGGTAAGACGATAACGGCAACTAGGTCGAAATACCGGTATAATACTCGTAATAAGCAGACCGTAAGTACCCGTTTGCTTTTAAAATTTTTAGTGTCCGCGACAATAGTACTCAAAAAACATGTGTTTACAACAATAAGAAAGTATAGATTGTTTATAGAATTTAATTACACTTTAAGATTTGAAAAAGCTCAATCTTTCTTTGGCCTTCATCCTCTTTTCGTCTATCTTCTCTTCTTCCAAGAATAAATGGATTTCTTCTGATCCTCATACACGGTATAAAGGGTAACTTAATCAGAATAACTAAGTACATTTAATCTTTGCTACTTTTCCCTTTATCCTTATTCAATCAAGTAGATCGTCTTAACGATTCCCAGGCCGGCAGCATTTTCACTCTGTAATTTTAATGGAATCATTTTACAAAATAAAATAAACAATAAATAAGCCTTTTTGTTTTCAAAAATGACGATGAAAAGTTTTGAAATTCTTTCACAGAACAGTTTTTTAAAAGTTGATAGTTTGAACAACAAACGCCCCGAACTTGCAAACTACATATTATAAAATATATCTATGTATATCTATACTAATAATAAAACTGTAACAGCGTCAATTCTCTGTATATTTTTTTTATCTTGATGCAGGTGGCTTTGTTACCGATATACTCGTAGTGTCCAAACTTTTTTTTTTGGATTTATTGTTTGTCTGTATATAATAATAATAATACAATATATTTATTGCCAAAAATACACTTACAAATTAAACGGTTACAATCTTTCGGTAGGCAACAGGGTGAGGGACTCAGCTAATAAGAGGCCGTGGTCTCTAGAAGCACTGATTTTCAGCCCGCCCTCTTTCCCAAGGATGTTATGAGGAAATTGCGAGGACTCCCCAATTTGCCCAATAGATTGATAGATGAATGAGACTATTTAATTAATTATATTAAACAAATTTAATTATATTAGTGTAGATTTAAACGATACCTTTTATTGATTGATGAACAAAAAGCGATATTTCATATCATTTATTTAATCTTATTGCCCTTATTAAACTAATGATATTGAAATACAAATAAAAGTGTCGTGTCTCATGGTTTTTTAATATTATTATTTGGCAAAAGGCGACCTTCATTTTGGAGCGGTTCCGGGTTTAGTGCCTGGTTGTTACAATTGATATACTATTGTACGCCAGATGCGAAAGTTTCTTTGTCTGTTAGATAATACAGAGTAATTATAATTTATAATTAGAGGCAATATACGCATACTTGAATTTTTATTGCGGCGTATGTGGCACAGAGTAGGACGGGACAGAGGTATATAGATATATTTTTTATAGGTTTTGTATGTTTTTTTTTTCGTGTGGTGATGTGCTAGCAATTTCATTATGTAACAGAGTAATTAGTTATCCCACAGCATTTCAATTATAGCTTCTTTCCTTCCTCATCATCCACCTCCCCTAATTCAATTCCTCCATCTCTTCACACCCCGCAGTCAACATCACATCTAATGCATGAATACAAAGTATTATGTTAATATGTTAATAAAATGATGAGCTTTTCACCCCCTGTTTCAACCCTATTTTTCGTAAATAAGTAGCATATGACTTTTATCAAGGTCTATTCTACCTCTGTACCAAGTTTTATTAAAATTAGTTTAGTACTTTAGGCGTGAGAAGGTAACAGCCAGAGTTACTTTCGCATTTATAATATTAGTAAGGATTGGGTTAGTACAATCCTGAGGAAGCCAGGAGTCCAAAATAAAAATACATTCATTTGATGTCCAAAATTTACATGTCCAAGTTTGTGGAGCCTCAAATTTATGTAACACATTGCATGTTATATATATTATATATTTTTACATATTAATAAGTTATATTGTTATCAACAGTAAAAGTCGTATTGGACTAAAACTTCAATAAATAAATGCGTTCGGACAACTTACACACGACCGTCAGACCCCAAACTCAGCGTAAGCGTGTATTACGGTGATCAGACGACTGATAAATATACATATATATATTATTAGATATATACTTATATAGTTGTAGATATTTTTACACTCAGACTCACAGAACAAGCATTCCTGTTCATCACAGAAAAGTTTGCCCTGAATATTACAACAAAATAAATGAACGTCAAAAGAGTTATTGTCCATTTCAACGCCGCATCCCTTCCAACTTTGTTCTACACGTATGTTTCTATGAGTACAATGTTATGTGTGATTTGCGTTTGCGTCATAACATATAAATCAGTTGGGTTAAATATTACCTAGAATATACATCTAGTCCAGTGTAAGTATAATAAGAACTCTTAGTTTGTTTTTCTGTATATAATTAGAGCATATTGGATGCTTCGGAGGGGTAAAGCCGTTGGTCCTAGTTGTTATTATAAAATATTGAAAAGCCATCACCGAGGCCACTCTACCAATCCGCAATGGAGCAGCGCGATGGAGGTCTAGGCCTCCTCAATATAAGGAGAGACCAGTGCTCAGTAGTGGGCTATTTAACGCTTTAAGTGCCCATGGAAACACGAAGGCGCTGAAGGAATGTTTGCCACTCGCGACCACTCATCGTCCTACCGACTGCGCACGCTTAACCTTTTTGATCGCTTACAATCAGAACAAGACTCCAGACTATGAAAGCTAATAGTATGTCTCATCGTCTCAACGCATCACGAACCTATATTGAACACGGGTTTTATTCTCTGATTAAGAAGGTTAAGGCCATAGTCCACCACTGGCCGAGTTCGAATTGGCAGACTTTACGCAACTTTGAGTTTTGTAAATTACCCGGCATGCAGGTTTTCTCACGACGTTTTCCTTCACCGTTAAACCGAGTAACAATCAAATGATTAAAACGTACATAACTCCGAAAAGTCAGAAGTGTACGTCCTGGGATTCGAACCCGGAACTCCCGAGTAGGAGGCCGAATTCTAAACCACTAGGCTATCACCGCTTCAGGATGTCTAATAGTAACAAACGATTCTAACACTCATTGCAGTATATCAAAGTTAAGCAACGACAATGACCGGTGCTCTATCGGAAGTATTGCCTCAACGGCGTACTATTTAAATTCATGGAATCCAGTAGAGCGCGAAGTTTCCGATCGACTTTCCATAGGTCAATATTAGTGGGTTTGTTTGCAGTCCTTGAGTACTTGCTAGTAAGTGTCTTACTATTGTGTGTTTTATTTTTATACAGTTTAAAGAAATAATTCTATATTTTTAAATAGTAATTATTGTAAAGAAGTTGTGTTGATTTTTTGTTTCTTTGAGGAAAATAGCCTCTGATTTTAATAGTAAAAGAATTTAAAAACTCTTGTACTATTAGAATCCTATGTTATCCATAATGACCATAGGCTATAAAAAGAAATCAAAAACGTCAGGTATCCGTATGAAAACTTCGATAATGTAACCCAACGTGTGAACAAAATACCAAAAAGCCTCACATCGCGTGCGGTGCGGAAATTATTGAGAATAGAACAAAGTGATGATACAGCTTTATAGAGGATATCAATATCAACAAACAACACCGTATGTCTATCTGTAACAGTTGCGTCACAATAACCACCTTTTCTGGTAACTGGTTCTTCTGAAGTGAACATCTAGTATTTAAATATTTTTGTATATTTAATTTGGGTTAAGTTTCCGTGTTTCACAGCAACAAATAGTAATAGAACGTAAACTTTTTTCGTTTTTATTGAAACTAAAATTGATTCGAAAGTTAAAAGTATTTACAAAAGTAAACTGAATGTTAATTTTATGCTGGTATTTTTTTGCTAACCCTAGGCACTTAACCTTGGCACTACGGCTATGCAGAGGAGAAAATAAAGCGCGTAGGTAATACAAAGAAATGGGGGGGGTGACAAATAAGAACGGACAAAGAAGTGAGCTTATAAGAGTTACGTCTTTTCCTATCAAGCTACCAAAGAATATCAATTTTTAGAATAACAAATATACCTATAATATGATAAGACGGAAGCGTGTATAGCCCTGCGCCTTGTTTCGTTGTAAACGATCAAAAAAGTTAAGCAACAATAGGCGCGGTCGGTAGGAGGATGGGTGACCGCTAGTGACAAAAAATTCATGAACGCTTCCGTGCTTCGGAGAGCACGTAAAGTCATCGTCACCAGTCCGCATTGGAGCAGCGTGATGGAGTATGCTCTAGGCCTCCTCAGTATGAGGAGAGACCCATGCTTACTGGGTGGAAATGGGTGGAAACCATGATATGACTATACAATATTATAAGTCGCCTGTAGTATTCGTGGTGAGTGCAGAGAGAAAGTGACGGGGAGCATTAACGTGACAACGATCGTGAAAGTAATGCAAAAATGAGTTAATTGACTGCATGTTATTTCGTAAGTGTCCAATCGTACACACTTACCCCAGATAATGACATATTTGTGTTCGCTCTTAAACAATGAAACTACAAACATTTTTCGTTCAATTAAATAACAACGATCTTAGTTCCTGTAGCATTTATGTTATAAGCAAACGAACTTATGGGCCATTTGATGGTAGGTAATCATTGCCGCACCACCAATTCCTTGCTTGCAAGGAAGGAAGTGATGCGGCCGCACGCGCCGGTAATTAATATAAACAAGGGACGCTACACATAACTGAAGCAATCGGAATCAATAATGACCCCAAGAAACACCAATACCACTTCACGCAAGGTAAAATAAGAAGAATGGGAAGGAGATAGAAGAAGAGGAGAACTGAATTTCAAATCCCGGTCAGAACACGTTAACTTAGGATATGACTGTAACGTGCACTGTTACAGGAAAAGTTATTAAAAATTAATAGACAGACAAATTGTTTCAAGAGTTATCTTTAACTGAATATAAAGATAGCGTAAGTACAGAAAAAGAAAGGAAAGTGTCTACAACACCGAAGACTTGTAGAGACAATCCAATCACTCAGGGACCGTCCAACTGATGGGAAATAATCTCATCGTCTACTATGGAGCTGACTTCACTACCCTTTGCCGCGTGGGTGAACCTAATTACCTTTTAAAGTCAGTGAAGTAAATGTCAGACCAACCAATTGCGATGTTTTTGAGGTCTCCGTCGCACGCGCTAATGTCATGTGATGTGTCATATTAAATTTTTGTTACGATGCTCTTTGGACACTGACGAAATCATATCGTTTATCAACACAACGTGTTTCGTATTCATTAAGTATATTAACATTCATTTATTTTCATTTATATCAACTCTTATTAGAAGAAACAAAGAGCATAACTTCAACCTTAGATACGGAGTTGAGAGCAGGTGTGAGAATACCAATGGTTTATTAATTACAACCTATATTTATCTGTACTTCCATAGACATATTCAGTATTCATTCTTTATATGTTGCAATAAAGAATACATTATTGATATATTAAAAAATAATCGAACACAGCATGTAGCATTCTATTATTATAGTTTTACTTTTAAGTTATCAACAATTTATAAGCATGTTGCAATAAAGAATCAATGCCCTTGCAGCGGCAAGGGTGTTGCAAATAAACATCGTAAATTAATGTAATAACTTAATAAAAAATCGACAAAAAATTAAAAAAAGGAAAAATCTTATAAAGAGAAAACATTTGATACAGTTGAATATTATATAATTAAAAGTTATGTAAAAAACGGGTCCAATTAAAATTAATTCACTTAAAACCTTTTTTTAAATTTATTTTTATAATCGTTTTATCATCATGAAATTTCAAATAAATATTCGTTTTCATAAAATTAAAAACGGTTTATTTCAAACAAAAAAGAACTTGCTGGGTATCTGCTCCAACTTGGGGAGTTGTTATAGAGGAGCGGTGTATTTGTAAATGAAAAATGTAATTAATGTACTCTAGTCAATTACCACTTGAAACATTCCAATTAAAATGGCCGACAAGATGTGATCACGCAATGCAAATGACCTGCTACATTTTTATTTGAAATTGGTATAATAAGGTCGAGTGACGCGACTGGTAAGATGTGCAAGATCTTTAGGTGGTTCTTATATTTTATAATGTCCCTATTTTTATACACTAAAGCAACTACAATAACAATACTAACTGATCCTACCTACTAACTGATCCACCAATATAACGCTTCAGGACGTGTTGTAGAAACAAAAGAAACTCGGTGATCTCTTACCATCAGGTGACACTTCTGCCCGTTTGCCTACTTATCACATTAAAAAAATGGAAACAAGGTCTATAGAAGATAGAGAAAAAATAAAGAACGGAACATGATGAATTGTTTGCAGCCGTAAAATATACCAAGCTAGAGGATGGTAGCCAGCCAGTGGGCTTCACAAAAAGATAATATTCCCGCAGACTGTACCACCGAGCAGCTAAATTCTATTTCTTCTTATGACATCCTGGTCTGCCAGCATTTATTGGTATTTTAGGCTACCCTAAAATTGCAAAGAATTGTTCCACAAAGGCATCATATTTTACTATTAGGTCTACCCATGAAACTCTACACTAACATTTTTTAAATCTACTTCCAACTGATACAAGCCGCAGGCTGCGCATTAGATACCGATTAACCAACTGTTGAATATTAAATTTCACTAGCATATTACAAGTAGTCCAGTTATGACATTTAGTAAAATGAACACGGAAAGTATTGCGACAAATTGTACAGTTTTGTCGCAGGATCCAGTTGCCAAGTTTAGTAGCCATTCGATACGCTGAAGGCAGGATCGTTTCGATATGTGTTGTCCAATGCATCTTGTAACCATGTTCAGATACCGGCGACATGCTGTAAATTGTTGAACTAGATATACTCATAACATGTTTTAATGATATTGATTTAGTTGTAATAGATAACAAACTTAAAATATTTTAAAATAAACAGCTAATAAATAAATGCTGCAACTATTGTTTTACTGTTTGTAAAGTATTCTACGGCTGCATATTTTAATTAGGGAGTTTCAATTAATATTAAATCCACACACCATTTTAGCGGTAACTTGCTAAGATTTATTTAGTTTAATTGATGAACAATTTGGAAATATAAATAAAATGGATATTTTAGGCCCATTGCTAAACACCAATATTTATTTATTTATTAAGTTATTTATTCAATTCACATCTTATGTACTATTCACAATATACAACATCTGTCAAACCGTATAACAGTTTATGTCCAAAAAGATCTGTTCTGCTCACTGCTTCTTGTTCACCACAAAAGCATTAAGAAATGCAATAAGATGGAATGAAAAGCATTTAGTCTTATAAACCAATAGCCCACTTATCGAAACTCTAAAGTTAACAGTACAAAATCCCTTCATCAATTATAAATTTAAGAACAAATAAAAAAAAATTAAAAGACTTTCATAATATCTAAAGCGCACCCTCACAATAGGACAGTAATAATATCCAAATCTGATTCTAAAACAGTTGTAACCGGAAAACCGCCTCATATTTCGCGGTTGACTCCAGCCACTGGGAGTCGGTGTCACTTTAGTTACGAATGAGTAAAACCTAAGTCATATCGAACAGTTACTTCGTGCTGTGTTTTGTGGTTAGCGAACATTTGTCATAGTTTTGTCTCTCAAACTATGTATTATATGTTTGTACATATATTATAATATGAATTGCATTAAAAAAGTCATACACCTTTTCGCTTCGCAAAATTTTTATGTTCTATTTTTATGTTCATACTCCTCCGAAACCGCTTGACCGATTTTTATGAAATTTATATGCATATTCACTGTCTGAGAATCGGCTACAATCTATTTTTCATACCCCTAAGTGATAAGGTTGTACTCCCCTATCTTTTTTTTAATATTTGGACAATTTATTTTATTTTTTTTATAATGTGACATTAAAAAATACATGCAACTCTAAATTTTCACCCTTCTACCACCAACCCCTATTTTCAATAATCATTTTAGTAATTTAATCATTGGAAAGACAACGTTTGACGGGTCAGCTAGTAATAGTTTAAAAAACTAAATATGAAGAAGACTTGTTAAGACGAGACTAATGAGGCCAAACATAACCTCTCTACTACATCTCAGGATTCCCAATCTACCTCCCAGTTCCATCATCAGACCAGCTCAGTGGTATCATACAATTGTATTACCATCAGAGTCACACAATCATGCCAAGTTTCGTGCAGATACAATTACTAGAAGTAAGTGAAATTAAGCTTCTAAGATTTCATTCCATACAGGTCAAGCTAATGTAAGGCATCTAAAATCTTTTTTCCCCCAGCCTCCATCGACCAACGTGGCGCACGGCCGGGATCCTTCTGTTGTGAACATCACGCCAGTTCGAACGACGCGGTTTTCCTCCTCGTTCATTATGCGTACTGCGAAGGATTGGAATAACTTGCCTGCGTCAATGTTCCCGCCCTCGTACGATATAGAAGTCTTCAAAAGAAGAGTGAATAGGCACTTACTAAGTTAGTGTATCTAACACCATAGACATCATCACCACTTACCATCAGGTGGGATCGATGTCAAGCATTAACTTACTCTAAGTAAAAAGAATTTCTAAATAAGCTACATGAAATTCTTTACGTGCTCGTATTTATCTAAGAAACATGTTTGAAACAGAATATCGGTTCTTGACCCCGGATCTTTCTTCTAGTCTTGTTATCCTTGAATCCAAGTCTACATGAAGTTGCATTCAACCTACCATTTTCTAGACGGGTTTAAATTTCAAAATAAAATCTAGTCTTAAAATATGTTTTCAACAGTAGGTCGTCATTCAAATTTCTAAAGCATCAATGTGGAAACGGTGACAGCCTAGTTTACAGGCAATTTGATGCCACTTTTATTTCCCTTCCCTTAATGAATTCACTTACCAATTTCTGAAACATAATTCCGCTAAGTCAAGATCATGTTCAATATTTAATTTCGAAAGTTCCGAGGCCAATTTCCAATACCACGTATAGCAAGGCTATTCCTACTTGTGGATGCGCATAATTAAAAAACCAATCAAATAATAATATAACTGTAACGGGGTCAATTTTGTATATTAAGTATTTTTTGAAAATTTTGATACAGAGAGGCGATATACTCGTAGAGACGAAAACAATATTTTTTTTGATTTATTGTCTGTCTGTCTTACTGTCTGTCAGTTTGAGCTTCACGCAAATACCACTGAAGGGCAGATATAGATGAAATTTGGCATAGTCGTCGTTTAAAATCCGAGAATGGTTATAGGATACTTTATATCCCAGAGAACTGCTTTGTTCCTGTCGGTTAAAATTAATATGGCAAGTCAAGCACGCAATGGTCTTAATATTACATGTAATAGAAAAGTTACTTATCATTTTTTACCAATTCAAAAAAAGGAAAGGTACCTACTCAATACGTGTGTTTTTAAAGCATTAGCGAACTGGAATGTTAAGATATCAGGTTCAAATTTAAAAAAAACTGTATTCATTTCAAGTATATCATTCAAACAATTTTCAAGGGCCCTTGTACTGGGTGGAAAACCCATGTTATTGGGTTCCCTGCTGTTACATCCGTCAAACATTAGATAGGCGTACCAATTTGTTTTTTTAAATGAGGTAAGTTAATCAATACAATTATATTTTTAAATCCTTGTGTGTGAGAGAGAGAGAGACAGAGAGGTTGAAAGTGGGTTAGGTATAACTAAATTCAGTTATAATTTCTCCGCAACTATTTCTACTCATCTCATGATGAAATTATTGAATAAATCTTTAGAGTCTGCCTTAGAGTGAATGATCATTCAAATCATTCATTCAGATAATATGAATGAACAGTTACTTGACTACTTAGTCAACAATAATAAATTGGTAGTATATTACTACGGTGAATACAAAACTGAATGACAGTTAATTGTAACATTATAATTTAAAGCGTGGTTGAAAAATAACCATACATAACTGCTTACAAAAACATTGTATTCGGTTCTGTGAGTGGAATGTAGCAGTTATTAAACAGGTATATTGAAAGCACATCACTATCGTACGCAGTTTAATCAAGAGTTCATATTTTTAGAGCGTTCCTAGACCGACGATTTGTTTCGATTGTAAGCTATTGAAAAAGTTATGCAAAGCCGGCGCGGTCGATAGCAGGTGACCGCTAGTAGTAAACATTTTATGAACGCGTCCGTGCGCGGGGGGCACGTATAGCCGTTCGTTGCAGTTGGAATCGTTAGATAGGCGGCATAAAAACTTCCATCACTCTGCATTGGAGCATGCTCTAAGCCTTAATTTTTAGGAAAGACCCGCGCTCAATAGTAGTCCATAAATGAGTTGAAGCCAAGACTTCAAGACTTCGCCATGTTTTTGAAGAAATGTAGGCGTGCCTAATTTTAAAAAATGAGCACATTGAACTTTTGTATTTATTCATATCATTCATCCCTGAACACGACTCTGGCAACTGTGAAGAAATGTCACACAACTTGTTTAGTAAACTACTGAAAACTAGTTACAAACTAAAACTCGTTGAAAACAAGTGAGAGCCTCTGTTAGTAGGTGCTCTGTGTCATCACAACATTTCTCTAACGCTCGCGGCGCGGCCTTGCGCTGAACTTGCGCTGGCGTTGGTTACACAACTCCATTAATAGGCGGAATCTTACGATCATTCATCTCACTGTAAACGTAACAAGGATATTGTGCGTATGAACTATTGCATCATTTAAACTATATCAATTAATATCGTCATCGATCAAGGTCTAGTCCGTTATCAGGCAGCGCCCTCTAGCGGTCAAAAGCGACAGCGGCGGTGGCGAAAGTAGCTAGTGAAAGAAGCCCACCGCCATTCCATTATTCTCTCACCGCCGACGTACAAGCAACGCGACCTTACATTCTTATTTATTGTAATTTTCAATTAAACGTATACTCGAAATAAACTCATCATTTGTATTTAGAATACAAAACCCCGTTGAACATATATGTATAATAAATCTGGTCAACATCACCAATCGCGAGGGAAACCGCGGCGGACAATTCACGATTAATTGACTATTAACCTTTGGTAGACACCGAGAACAACGTTTATATTAAAATTAAATAAGCATGAAATCACTACCACCTGCTATATAAATATATATTTGTATTTCCAGGACAAACTGACCGGGGACTCGAAGTCAGCTCATGAGAGTCGGGAAGACGGCGTTGTTCGTGGGTTTTACACGTTCATGGACGCGGATGGCAAACAGCGGACAGTGCGGTACACAGCTGACGACAAGCAAGGATTCAGGGCTACTGTCGAACGGACGGACGGACAGCAGTAGTTCTATGTAGTTGTCGGCTGAGGCAGACTCGCCGATTGGTTGATTGGCCGATTGGCGTATTGGCCAATGCCTGATTGGCGTATTGGCTATTGGCCGATTGGCTGATTGACCAACTATTTTAGTATTTAAACAATTAAGTTATAACAAAGTAGAACTTTAACCGCAACTACAAAGCGGATTTGCACATTTTCAATAGGCAGTTATATTTTTGCCGCTCTTACTTGATTGGTATACCGTGTTAATTTTAGCAAAATAAATAATTGTAAGTTAGTAGACTATTGTTAAACCCCTTCGATCAAGAATAAACTAGATGTGGTTTATTCAAATTTAGCACAAAAAAACTGTCCGCGTGAATATACACTTATAGAGGTTCGTTGAATTACCAACGAGCTAAGACAAAGTTTTAAAAACATTGTACATTCAACTTTATAACACCCATTGTATCTAGTTGCTTGTAATAAATACACATTGTGGCATCGTGAAACTTGTTTATGTCTTGGCTGTTTGAAACAAAATACCAGCCCATATTTGACGCGAGATGTAATTTGTCGATATACATTTTGTTGCTGAACCGACATCTAGTTCATTGTTGATCGAAGAGATTAAGTTTTATTAGCTGTAAAAAGTTTCCACCCCCAGTATTGCCGTAATCATGATCCAAAATGGAAATTTCGTCAAAAGTTACGATAATCGTGGGTACCTGTTATAGTTTTAAAATATGTAGCCGATGCCAAAACGTTCTAGCGCTGTAAGCGATCTAGAAACATGTATCAGACCAATATATAATTTCAAGTTTTAAGACATTACATAAGACCATTTAAACTTATATAATGATATTCTTTACAAAATCCTTATCCTTACTTCCTTACTAATAATATAAATCTAAAAGTAACTCTGTCTGTATGTTACCTTTGCACACATAAACTGATTTTGATAAAACGTGGTACAGAGGTAAATAGAACTTGCGGAAAAGGCTTCGTTTTGAAAAAGGGTTGAAGGGATTGAAATAAGGGATGAAAGTTTTATTATCAAATATTTAAGCACAACACTTTGTATTCGTGCACTAAAAGTGGTGTCGAATGTTGGGGGTGTATCACGTGAAGTCGCGGAAAAAGCTAGTTTTTACGAGTATAAAGGAGAATAACCAAAAGTTTCTGTACACGAAAGTTATTTAAAAAAAACTGTTACTAGTTTATTAATGTATTATAAGTTATCTAACGTATAATACAACTTTAGTCTGTTTGTCTGTGCGTTTATAATCGCTTATCTTTGAAACTACCAATTATGATTTTCCTTGATGTATTGATTTTTAAAATTTTGTATACCGCGTACGATGCCGAAATTATTAACAATACAGCAAAGTGATGTACCAACTACAGTTTTATAGAGGACATCATTACAAATAAGCCCGCGATAAAATCTCTAACTGTTACAGTTATGTCACAATAACTATTTTTCCGGTAACCGGTTCCGAAGCGAAGCGAAGGCAATTAGTAATTGATATTTCAGTAGCGCAATTTATTGAGGTAGTAAAATTATGTGTGGTCAATCTTTATGTAATGCAAGCAGTATATTTAAATAAAATAGTAAGCTGTTCAAAATTTTCTGAGATTTCTAGAAGGAATTCTTAACTTTAACATATGTTATAGTTTGCAGTAGTAGTTATTTTAAATGCCATTAATGATACTGTATTAAACGTGTTACCGTATTGCCATGACGATAACTGACCCACTACTAGGCTCTGGTGTCCTCTCACGATGTGAGGGGTGCAGGCCACCCCCACGCTGGCTCATTGTGGATTGGTGGACTTAACACACCTTCGAGAATTTTTTTTGAGAACTTTCACGAATTTCCTTCGTCGTCTATTGGGTACGCATCTTGGAATTGCTGTTCACGGTTTTAGGTACACAACATATTAATTTATTTGATGAATTTACTGAACCTTAATTATTATATAATCTTCTAGAATTACAAGTAAAATAACTCTATTAAAATTAATAGAAACATTAAAACATTATGTGTTTTATTTAACGTCACATAAATGTGAATTGTTAAAATAAAAAAGTATAAAATAATGCCTCAAATCGCACATAAGCCCTACCATTGTTCATCTGGACTCACGACTCGTGCCACTTATTAAAACCATTCTTTATTTGAGTACGATTAACGTACATCAAAATGAAGAGAAAGTGACTCACGCGTTCTGACGCAAAAACGCGTCGTGAGTATTTTGGACTGAGTTAAGTAACAGACTTGACCCAGTTGGATGTAGTGGCAGATATAGGCTGATAAGACATTACCTCAGAGGGTGTGGATAGGAAGTGGATCCAAGGTCAAACCACATTGTGGAACACTTTGTTTTATCCAGTTCGCGTAAATGTTGTCCAAGGTGAACGGAGTTGAAGTGTAGTTAAGTAGTAAGTACTGGTAGGTGTGACCTAATTGGTAACGTTAATCTCAAGAATGTGGTTCCGAAATAAGGATTAAGGAATGTAATTCAAAATTTATTTGTTAAGTCACGTCAAGTTAAGTCGTTAATTTCATGTCGATATTTTCAATACACTTATGAAAGTCTTTTTTTTTGGAATCTGCCACCGTTTTATAAGGTTTCATAATGAAAGAGGAGAAGAAACGGCGAAAGAAACTCCTCAGCACATCTTTTCAAAATACATACAAAGTACAAATGAGTACAAATTTATTAAACACACTTGAGCGGAACCGGCTGCGGGTGCGTATTATTTCCAAGCATCCTTGTCATTCATATATTCATTGACACTATAGTACCCTTTTTCTATAAGCCGGGATTTAATTTGTTTTTTACGTATTTCAATAGGTAAGTCAAGAATAGACTCTGGCACTTTATTATAAAATCATACACCGAGCCCCACAAAAGATGCACCTTACGTAGGCGACACCTTGATCCACCAGCGTGGATTGTATTCTATGCCGCCCCAATACGGCTTTGTTTTACTAAGGAATTTACCTTTAAAAACTTTTTTAGCAGGAAAACGAGCTGGTCCATTTACCGATCAGCCTTTAGAAGACCAGGGTTGGAAAAAGAGCTCTCCTAATTAACGCCTCTGACCAGTCCAGAGCGTTTTGAATCCAACCGATAACCCTCTTATACGTAACTTTTAAGTAACAATTAACGATTTTGAGTGCGTCAGTAACAGTCAGTGGCTTCAGCCTTTGACAGTCCACTACTGAACACGGGTCTTTCCTTATACTGTGAAGGTCTAGAGCATACTCCACCACGCTGCTCCAATGCGGATTGGTGGAGGTGGAGGAGTGAATGCAGCAGTAAGCTTTTAAAATCATTGCAAATGACCTAAAGGTGTAACCAAACTGCTATGAGAAATAAAATACGTTTCACAATAACTGTCTTTGAACGTGACGGAACAATTTCAAAGATAAAATAGAAGAGAAATCCCAGTCTGCTATTATTATCAGTAGGTGACCTACTGGTTCCTGAGGCGGAATAAATTTGATTGATTCGTTAAAGACTTCTAAGATAGATTGCACGCTTTTATTTAACTTGCAGTGTGTGTTTGTACATTAGTATGTTAGTATATTTGTTTTATATGCGTTCGGGCCAAATCTTACAAGCTTAATTAGACCCACTTCCTCTTACACTACGGAGCTGATAATTTATACTGCTTCGGATGACAATATATTTTTATGATAAGCATGACGTGACACTACGTTCAGGATCTCAACGGCTAACATTACAGTTGTGAAGGTTGTATATTTCTTTGAATTTGACAGGCCGGTTGGTCTAGTGCTCAGTGAACCTGACTACTACACCGGAGGTCGTGGGCTCGATTCCCAGGACAAACTTTTCTGTGATAAGCAGGAATATTTGTTCTGTGTGTCTGGGTGTATAAAATATCTGTATAAGTATGTATTTCAATATATGTGTATGTATGTTGTCTTACTATGCTTACTTTGTCGTCAGATGGACGTGTGTGAGTTGTCCAAAGATATTTATTGATTTACTAGCTTTTGCCCATGACTTCGTCCGTGTGGTCGTGATGCTGGGTGGTGGTCAAAATTCTGCCCTATGCCGTATGTGAATTACTTGAGAATATGAGACGGTCTTAAAGGTATTCCTCTGGGTCAAGTCTATGTCTGTACCAAATATCATCAAAATCGCTTCAGTGGTTTAGGTAAGCGTAGGGAACTACAACAATGTTATAAGGAGGAACGGATGCGAATGAAATTTGGCACAGAGGTAGATTGTAGTCTGAAATAACACCAAGGCTACTATTATGAACCACACAGGCGAATCAAATATTAAATATTTTACTGTACACTATTTAAAATATTAAACACGGCATTTCTCTCAATATTGAACTCTCATTGTCAATAGCCTCACAACTCCAACAGGTTTCCTCATTACCAGGAAGTTTTTAATAGGCCGTGAAAACCTCCACAAGATCTATTGTCCGTACGACAGTAAATAAAGGTCACTCTTCACGGAATATTTAGCAACTAGTGAAATTAGTTTCAACCAATTAATGACCTATTACTGAGCTAAAAATCAGTGACAGACAGTTCGAAAAGTCTCTCTAACGAGAGGTTCTAGGTTCAAATCCTTAGCCTACTTCTAATTTACGAAGTTATGTGTGTATCAAAAGTTGATGTCATTTGCTACGGTGAAGGAAAAGTGAGGAAATATACATTACTAAGAGTTCTCGAAGTGTGAAGTCTTCCAATCGGTACTTGGCCAGGGTGGTGGACTAAACTTTTTACTAGGTTTGGACGATTCTAACGAGTCTCTGATAATATCTCTTATAATATGTAGTATGTGTTTAATAGGCAACGACAACGTTAAAAATAATATTCTTATGTGTTACTATTAGGCATTTGAAGTCAACTTTTTAAATTATATTTAAAAATATATATATTTAGATACATATATATATAAATATACATATATATATTTAATTATCATTAAAAAAGCTGATATATATATAAATGTATAAAATAATAATGATTTAAATATATATATATATATATATATTTAGTTCATTATTATTTACGACTAGCCGTACCTGGCGCGCGTTGCAATGTTTTAACTAAGCCATTGTGTCCGATCGATAATTTCCGTACCAAAACCTTTTCCATAGATATCTGAATAAAGTTGCGGAAGACGGTACTCTATCTCCTACCATTTCAGAGTGTATAAAAAACAAACAAACGTACATTAATTTATATATATATATATATATATATATAAACTAGCTGTACCCGACGTGCATTGCTACGCATTAACTCGTCAAGTAAGCAATCAATATAATTTTGTTACTAAACCCTTTTCCAAAGAATTTTGAAAAAAGTAGCTAAAGACATCACTGCTCTATCCTACGATTTCTGAATCTGTAAAGGACAAACAAACATACAATTATTTTTATATATATAAGTAAGAAATCACGTCATACCTTTATAATGAATTGGTTGTATCAGTTGTGTTGTCTGAGGTAAAATGTTACAGAATAATAATGTTATTAACGGGACATTAATTGGGAGTAGAGCCGGCGCTCACTTGAAATAGGCTTTTAATGTTCATTAAACTGAGATATATCATTGCGGGTTTTGCGTCGAAATTAGCACAAGCGAATTTGGTTTTGTGGCCCACTATTGACTCTCGGGGGTCACCACCACGGGTGTCTTCTAAGAGGTTTAGAGCCTACTCCACCACGCTCTGCCAATGCATATGAAGTTAGTGGCCAATCCAATTTTCAGAAGTTTTTTTGTTATCTGAAGGCGTTTGAGATGGTTTTACGTGCCCTCCGATGCACGGAAGCTATCATGAAACTTTTGTCACTAGCGGTCACCGATTCAAGAATTCAAATTACAAGTAATAAAATAGGAACATTAATAACAACTAGTTAATTATAAACGATAATTCGTATATTAATTATCACGGTCACAGACCGCTTGGTCTAGTGGTTAGTGAACCTGACTACTACACCGGAGGTCGTGGGTTCGATTCCCACCCAGGTCAA
>DWJZ01000852.1:0-27474 GCA_018249125.1 Asbolis capucinus | reverse complement strand
ACTACCTACAGAACTTTATATTTATTCTTATATATAATTTATTTATCCGTACAGCAAGGGAATGGAATAAACTACTTGCGTCGGTGTTCCCGCCCACGTATGATGTAGGAGCCTTCAAGTGAAGAGTGAATAGGCATTTACTAAGTAGTTGTTGGTGCGCCCAGCATCTTAGACATCACCGCCCTTGAGACCAAATGGGATCGATGTCAAGCGTTAACTTATTCTAGGTAAAAAAATATATATTTATACCTTGTAGATCTTGATAGAAGACCTAAGCCCAGCAGTGGGAGAGGAATGGGCCACAGCGAAGTTTGGGGGTTTAGATGTTAAACATAGAATTCTAGGTAAGGTATCACTGCCTTGTTGGTCTAGTGGCTAGTGAACCTGACTGCTGGGTCAGGGGCTCTGATTCCCATCCAGGATGATGTAAACAGAAATGTTTGTTTTGTCTAGATGTAATAAAATATGTGTATGAGTATGTATTTATAATTAATAATAATATGTATGTATATTTGTCCGTGGTCTGTTCACCATAGTACGAGCAACGCTTAGTTTGGGTGTGTGTGAGTTGTCCAAAGATATTTTTATGTAAATACTGGATTGTAGGAAACAACGGTCACATTAAAAATAAATTGTAAGTCATGGGTATCTTGAGCCAAGGAATCTTTAATCAACATTGCTTCATTTTTGTGAAACACTGAAATGACAAGTAACAGTGCCATCTATACTTTTTAACGTGAAATTATGGTATTAGAGCTGAACCAATACGAATTAATGAATGATACATACATAAAATAATACCAAATATCCTATTTAAATGTCATGAATTTCATTTAAAACCACAATGTTTTACACATTATTATTATTCAAAACTTCATCGTAGCAAATATAATAAACTAGAATATTAATCACAGCATAATTACAACAAAATAGATATTATTCATATAAATTATTTATGCACCGTAAATCGGTGAAAACAAGACTAAAATGGCGCATTATATAAATCTGTTCGCAAACTGTAATTAATTGTAAACTAATATAAAATAAACTCAAAACTATTCTGGAATTACTCTATACAATGCACGGCAACGTGCAGTCCTACTAATATTATAGAAGTGAAAGCTTGTGAAAATGTTTGAATGTATGGATGTTTTAGCTTCCTTCACAAAATAACCGCTAAACGGATTAAGGTGAAACGTAACAAACAGATAGACCATATCCAGGAAATGAACACTGGATTGATTTTATCTCCATTGTAGGTTCCTATGAGATGATTTGGACGTTTATACGTTTGTAATAAGATCAGTTGTTAAACGGGTCTGATTGAAATTTGACACACATATGAATATTGATTATTGAAATTGTGATTATCTGATAAGAATGCTTTGTTGGTGCTTTTAATATATATATGTATATACTTAGTGTGGAATAATACACAAGCTTATTTTTCCTTCTCATCACGTGGACGAAACCGCGGTCGAAAATCTACTATACTAATAATAAAACTGTAACAGGGTCAATTCTGTACATTTAGTATTTTTTGAAAATGTAGATACAGAGAGGCTTTGTTATCGATATAGAGACCAGATATGGATGAAATTTGGCATAATCGAAGCTTAAAACCCAAGAATGATAGGTATGAGATAAACTCATGAAATGGCTTTGTTTCCGCAGGATAATAGGTTAAAATTAGTATGGCAACTCTAAAGCCCCTGGATAACTCTCCTTTCGAAGCGAAGCCAGGGCAATCTCTAGTAATGTCTTTGTAAAATAAAATATACTAAATACGTGTATTTACTAAATTGCATTCTAAATGTGTTACTCTGAGCTCCTGGGAAGTGCTGCCGGTCACAGATCAATCATTAGCGTGAGAAAAGCAGATGAATAAATGAGTACAATTCGGTCCAGCAGCCGCGCCCATTGTCCACCAATAAAACTATATCTGCGGGTATTTAGAGGGATCGTATGACAATAGTGTTCAATCACAGTAATTAATGGTGCATTTCCTGTACGAAGTGACGATGAGGGGGGGATGGGAGGAATGGGAGGGGGTGGTGAACAATGTACGATACTACGGATATTATGCTGCGAATAGGGGCGATGAAAAATATTTTTTAATGAATATTCAATATTGTTGATCAATTTGGTCAATTTTGTTGACATTGGTCGTGTTTGTTACTCTTCATTTGGTAGTATGTGACACGCACGACGGATTAGTTTGGCGGTTAAGCGGCCTGTTAAGAACGGTAGGTAGAGTTAATTTAGTTTAAAAAATCACCTGCAAATTCTTTATCACATAAGCACGAGATTGTGTACCACATAAGAGACGAGTTGTGACATTTCACTTTTTTGGGATGAGTCTTGCAACTTTAACCAAAATTATAATTGTTTAACTATACATTTGTTCCACACAAAGAATTCAAGTTCAGTGGATAGACATCTATACCTGTGCCAAATTTTGCCCAGATCGGTTAAGTAGTTATTACGCGAAAGAGTAACAAACATCCATTCTCACAATTCGCGTTTATAATGTTAGGAAGATTCTGCGAAAACATGCCAATATTTGTAACTTAGTATGTGTTTGTATACGCTTATAACAAGGAAACATCTTAAAAGATTCATGTTAGAAATAGAAAGAAATATTACTCGCCAACAAGAACGGACCCACTTGGACAAAGAATTTGAGGGAATCACGGCTGTCGTGGCCCGAAATAATCGTAAACGAGTAGTCTTATTGCGGAGCTGGCCGGATAGGCTCACCTTAACAACTGTTTTAATTAAGTGAAGGACTGTTTACGGACGAACAGATAAATGAGATGGGCAACGACCAGCGAGAACAGCAGATGAAGCTCGTCGTGTGACGGCTGAGAATGGTTAGCTCGGACTCCGTTGAGAATCTCGTCGCGGACGGAAACATTTGACTATTTTTCTTTTGTTTTGTTTACTTTTTTCTTATCTTTGGTTTGTAATGTTGAGTCGAAACATTATATAAAAATATGTGAAGGACTTTTGTAGATTATTTATGGGTTAAATGCCTGTTTTAGCTATATTTTTTAGTGTAGGAATTTTAAAGTTTTACTTATTAAAAATGATTTTAAGCTTTCATCACCGTGGACAGTAAACATTTAAACTGTACCGTACCGAGTACTCACGATTATTGTCAGTTATGTCCATATTTAGACGGACTTGCATCACAGTAAAACTTCTTAAATAATATTAATCGTGAGTATTGTGAGTACTGGTTACAGTTTTAAAATCATCATCATTGCAATCTATAATTGTCCCGCTGTTCAATTGCGAAATGGTGGACAGTTTTAAACTTTCAATGGTATTTTGTGACCACTGTAGATAGCAAACTCGGCAAACTCCTAACATTTGACTTCGTTTATAAGTTTAAAGATATTTAATGTTAAGACAATCCAACGATATCAAGATATCAAAAGTTCTCTATTGTTTATGTTCATTATAGATATTGATCTATTAGCGAAAGCTTAGTTCTCCAACCGGTAAGACTGGGCTCGATACGATTCTATCGGCGCACCCATACGAGAATTCAACATTAGACTGGGGTTATATTTTTAAGGCACCATTTCATTTTGATTTAATTTTAAAGACACCCTGTACATTCTCAATGTATAACCTCTTTTGTTTAAAAAGAGTACGAGGAGGTTTTTTCCTCTGGTTTTTTTTTCTTCTGGCCTACACTAGGTTACTTAGGCTAAGCAATATGGTAATATTGTAGCAAAACCGTTGACTTGTAGATAGGAAATGTCCACCGAGACTTGAGGCAACACCTCGGAATTGATTAGCGATTTTAAATCCGTAATCATTTTAAGTTATCTTAATAAGAATGTATGAATATTATGTATGTAATCTTCTGACATTCTTTCATTAGGTGTTCCTATGATGAAATAAAATATTTTGATTCGATTTTATGAAACTAGTACAATGATCTCCAGTATATTTGACCGGTGCCAAAGTTATGGTGGTAAGTAAACAAAGGCATTATAAGGATTTGGATGTTTTAAGCGATAATTTTGAAAATAATTGAAAATCGCACCTAAATCGGTTAATCCGATTCTCACACATAATCAAATCCTCGAAACCTTTATTTATTTACCTCCTCAGTTGATGAATGATAGTCATTATCTCTCAAATATCTTTCTTAGGTTCAAAAACTTATCAGTTACATTTTTATCAACTCTTCTTTCATTCATTCCTCAACCAAAGGTTGTCTGGAAGAGCTGCGTGATAAGACCGCCTATCAAACGTTACTTTGGGCTACTTTAGTATGTTTGTTTGTTACGTTACAATAAACAATAAATAATAAAAATAAATGTATATCATTGACGTGTTTTGTTTAACCTACCCGCATGTTAATATTAATTAAATTATATATGTAGATTGTAGTCCGAAATAGCACATGGGCTACTTTATATCAACATAGCAGGCAATGAAGCTGCGGGTGGAGGCTAATCTTGTTCTCCACATACATTTCTCCCGGAACCTTGCCCCGAATACGGCGCGGTCCGCCGTCATCGGATGGCGAGTGTCGCTACATTGTTGCACTATCCTGTTGCAGTTTTAAGCTTCCAACAAACAATTAGCCTACCGCTTTCTGATACTTCTTGTTTGCTTGTTGGTTTGATCACGTATAATGCTGGAGTCTTCAAAAGAAGAGTGAATACGCATTTACTAAGTTAGTGCGCCCGACATCTTAGACATCATCGCCACTTTCCATCAGGTAGGATCGATGTCAAGCATTTACTTATCCTACGTAAAAAAAACTGATTGTTTTGACCCAGTAATACATACAGCACCTCTCCTCATGACTAAGAAGGTGTAGGGTAAATTCCAGGACGTTGCTTTAAAACTAACTGATTGAGGGTTCAGTGGCCCAATCAAGGCTATAAAGCTTGTCGATTCCCTGGAGATAATTACCGGGACTGAGAGACTTCCGTGCTCTCTGAACTTCGATCAAGAATATACTAGATCTCACTTCCCGTGGACATTTAACAAAAGTACTATCCGCATAAATATACATTTAATGTACACTTAATAAAACTAAACCGCATTTCAAGCGAGCTGCTATGTGTCGAGACACATTTTGTTCGCTGACGCCTCTTGAAGCCTCTGAAGTACGGAGACGCTCATGGGTTTTATTCCACTTGCGGTCCACCATCCTCCTACCGACCGCAGCCGCAGTTGCGATTGTAATTCTGGAAACTAGTGTCATCATCAGGTCATGTTCAGTCCGATTGGAGAATTAGTGCTGATTCGTCGCACGTCCTATCTCAAATAACGCATTAGGATATTAATTGGCGCCGAGGTGGTCGAACACACTTCTGAGAAATTAACTGTGCTGCAAACAATATCATATTAAATGCATCTCACGACAATGCATTTTAAATTACAAGATAGATATTGATGATTCTTGAGTCTTATGCAAGCAATTCAATGTCCTAAGGATCTATAAAAAAATCTAGTTACATAGGCCCTTAAATATAAGAATTTAGCTCCGAATACCCTGTAAAGGTTTTGGTACGAAAAGTTTATCGATCGAACAAATGCGTAGCAATGCGCGCCGGGTACAGCTAGTTGTATATGTATGTACATATGTATATACTTCAGGCTCTACGAAATAATTGCCCTTATTTGTTTTTGTTTTTAATTATATAATTGATGATATACGGAGTTTGTATTGTTAAATTTTGATTTTCGTTAATTGAGCTATTTGTATAGACGAAATTTCTTTGCCATTTCATTGCCAATGGGTATTTATGCACCCACTAGCACAAAATATTGGTTATTATTAGTAGTATAAAGCCAATAAAACCTGGATATCAGGAATCGCACAAAACATATTTGTTGCATGAAAATCACCTTAAATTTTGAACTAATTTGTAGTGTTTGTCATAAATACAATATTCTGTAGAATTCATGTTATTCAGTTAAAGAGTTTTCACAAATGAAATCTAAAGTCTTACCAAGGGGTTTTGTTTGCACCCTCTAGGGCACGAAACCCGAAACCACCACATGATTCAGGATGATGTGTAAAGAAGATGATTTCCGAAGCGAAGAGAAGAGAAGATAGGATACACCCATGTCTCCGATTTGCATAGTCAACCAAAACATATTTTCTTAAGAAAATGAGACAGCAAATCGTTTAAAAAACAGATTAATTAATGAATGTACAAAATGGCACAGCTCACCAATTATTTTCTTTGCAAAATGATGCGGCATTTCAGATATTAAGTAGGAAAAATTAAGGGCGGAGCTAGTAACGCGCCAGTCAAAAACATCGGAGAAAGAAAATGGTTTTACGGAAAAGATTTATTATTTCGCCATTAAAAATTATTAATATTAGTAGTTGTTTAAAATTTTTGTGTACAGTCATACAAGTATATCTTTTGATTATGTGGAAAATACGACTAACAAATACGAAATTCTCTTATTCCGATTTAGCTATCACAGATACGATTTATAATACAATGGCGGTATATACATATTATGTGACTTAAAACTAAAAGTACTTGTAATGAGATGTATAAAAAGTATTCATATAATTTTTAAAGTCCATAATATAAAATATAAATGAGACTTTCTCCATATATCGTATATATATCAAAAATTGTTATTGCAACAACGGAAAACAAAAGACTGTTTTCATTAATGTGCTTCAGTATTTTTATTTCTTCAACTTTTTATGTCTTTAATGCAACTTTTCACAATTTCATCATCGTGCACACTAAACATTTTAAGACTCTAATAGGTTCTCTCGATTATTACAGGTATAATAGGGTCAAAAGAACGGTTCAAAATCGTAAGTACCCGAAAGAGTTTGAAATTATTCTTTGAGTGGGACTAAGATGTTTTATTCAGGATAAAACGGCAAAAGAAGTTCGATTTAACAGTGAACCTACTAAATGATCACTACAATGACAGACTGGGGAACAGTATTGAATGAGCAATAAGTTACGTCGGGGGCTGCGCTGCAGTTGGAACAGTTGAATAGTTTGCTCCCCGCGACCAACACAGGTTGCCGGTGCGGCGCCACTGTACTCCTGTCTAGACGAGGTGGGAGGAATATTAGGTGTCGTTGCCGAGCAAGTACTATCCAAACATTCATTATATTTTATAAATTATCTGTCAAGGACAGTGAATGGCACTTTCTTGTTCTGTATCTGTATTAACAGTAACACAGTTTTATGAATCGAAATTATCAATATCTTTAAAATTTTTAGTCGCATTAGTTTCATAAGTTATAATTTAATATTAATAAGTCTATAGTTATAGATTTATTATTGTACAGAATGGATATTTATGAAACTAATGTGACATAAATTTTTAAAGATGTTGATAATTTCGATTGATAAAACTGTGATAAATAATAATTCAAATAATATCATGCCAAAATAGTATGTTATCCGAGTAGATAACTACAAGATAGTAATATAGTAAATAGACCACATAATGTACTAAATCCGCAACCTGTGTGAACAGTTTCTGGCACATACTAGACCAGTCGGCCTTACAATTCGCCAATTATTGTGATATGAGGCATAGTGTTATTTATCAAACAAGTGTGGTGCAATGTTTCCACGCACGAGAGGCCGTCTCGTACCTCTACGATTCACTCAGCTATTTCGTCAAAAATGCTTAAACAAATATTAATTTTCATTTTATCCAGAGCATAAATACAGAGTTCCGTGGTTTTACTTTCGACGATGACGTATTTGCATACAATCTTTCATGCCCTTTTTCAACCTTTTAAGTCTTTTTTTGCTATTACAGTAACCTAACATTCTCAAGTTTTATCATATCCTGCTACCAATTATCATTAACATCAAATTAATAGTTTTGAAGTGAAAGTGTAACAGACAGAGTCGATTTCGAATTTACAATATCAACAAAAATTAGTCGCCCAGTCAACTTCATCGTCATTATGATAACACTAGGCTTGTGCCGGAATATTCGAACATAATATGGCTTCTGGCATGATCGGCCATTAGTGGCCACGGGGCTCTCCTTACTGCGGAGGTCTAAAGCATACTCTGCAACGTTGGTCCAATGCGGATCGATAGCAGGGTTAGTGGCGACCCAAGTGTCGGAAGATTTATGGCGCTCGAAGACCACGTGGCTCAGTTGTCGTCTAACAGTAACGGCCGGGTTCCACGGAAGCGTTCATAAAATTTTGACCACTAGCGCTCCCCCATCCTCCTATCGGCCGCGCCCGCTGTTGCTTAACTTTCGATCACCTACAATCGAAACAAGCCGCTGTATGAACGCTTCCAACATAATGATGCCTGCTCATTACCGCAGCAACGGTAGTTGAGACGAGTCCCCAGCTCGTGTGTCAACAGCGCGATGTCCCTCATTAAGAACCCAGCGAGTGTCGTGCTATTGGCATTCGGATGTTTGTGCTCTTTGGGTGGCATGTTTGTAAAATGACACTCATCACCAATACGTAATTAGTGTCTAGTAGCTAAACAATCTGAGGATATAGGTATTTTATGTTTTAAGCGAACCAGGCCGTGTAATGATGGTAAGTAATCGTTAGGAACGGTACTAGCAACACCAACGACGTCACTAACGCGTTGTTGCCCAAGAATAAAGTGATACATGGATCTTTCATCGGAGAAGGTGGAAAAAGAAGCGAAGTAGTTCAATGCTGAAGCCATCGAAGTGAACAATGGTAGGTATTCCGTGCAAATTTGATCTGGGTTTTTTTTTCGTAAAATGATCAATAAATTTTTTGGATAAATTTTTCGGAAAAAAATCCAGATTGAATCTGCACCGAGTATATACAGAACCTAGACGGATTATGAACATCCTCTAGCCTCTAACATAATAGAAGAAAATAAGAAGGATGACTAAAAGATGACGAGAAAGCAAAAGAAGACAGTTTCAGCACTGTACCATACACAGCGATAGTTTAACATACTTTTAATTACTTCACTAAGTTTACAGAAAAGTTTACTTACAATAAAAGTCCACTTACACAGTTCCTTGTAAGTCTAACCACGGCAACTTTAGTAGTTAACAAAGATTATGAAATTATCTTTTATTTAGTATAAACAGAAAATTCAAATAATTTATATTGCGAATTTTTACTTATTTCCTCATGTTTTCAGTGTCTAGGTTAAGGTAAAATTTAATAAAATTACTATACTGATTTAAATTTAATATTTGAATTTATAAATACGATTTATCATGATCCCCTTTCGAACATAACACGGTGTATAAAAAAGGTTAAATTAAAACCATGATAAATATACCTCTATCTTCATTTAAAAAGATAATAAATTAAACGAGGCTGCTCCGTCAATATTGAATTTCGGTGAGTCTATTCAAAAACGTTAAAAATTAAAAATGGAACGTAAACCACGTGGAATGGGTAATAAATTCGGATACGGTATACTTTGTGTATAACTAATCAAATCAAATTGCCTTTTCTGTATAACTGTACCAAGCTTTCCGTAGCTTGATACGTCACGCACGCACGTCGCAGACAGAAACGGTGAAATGTGTAGCCCATGGATGTTTACTTCAACATGAGCTCAGTCGTTTATCATACAAATTACCGCTGAATACGTGTTAGGAGATATGGCGTGGCACAAATCATTATAATATTCTTATTTTTTCACAACTAAAGCAAAATAGTATTTTGGCCTTAATATATTTAGTGTCCTAAGTGGCGTGATTTTTATATTATTTATAATACGCAAGAATAGTTGACAATAAACGTAGCCAAGATTAAGTTCCAACAAAATTGGCAATGAGCAACATCTGCGTGATGTTGCAGCGAGTTTGTTATGTGTGTATAGTCTGTGGTGTAGTGTAGTGCAGCGCGGCGGCGCGTGCGCGGCCCTGGCGCAAGGTCAATGGCACGCGCCTCTCCCGCTCGCACACCGGAATTCCATATTTAAATCTCGTCCGCAGAAAAATGGCGGTCGGCTTCATTCCGCAGCCGCGCCGTGTGTACGGAGAATTAATAAAACATGCCTCTTGCTTTTTCTTATCGTTTTTTCCCAGTATCGTTAGCAACTTGGTAACAGTGCGGTCTCAGTTTGCAGTTATGTTGTGTCTGCGTGCACCTTATACGGCTGAAAATTAATCGTAACATTTTATATCGGGGTGTTTTTAAATTTCGCTGCCGTTGACCGACTTACACATGTTCAACGGCTGGTCAATGAGTAACGGACTCCAAAACCTGAACCGCCGAAAATGATTTTAAGTAAACATAAAACATTGCGGAACGCGTGTAATTAGGAGTCGTATCGTAAAATTTAGCTATAGCAAATTATAATGTAGCACAACACCCATAGAGTGGGTCTGTAGTTAATTTAAGTTGAGGCGATCCAGAGGTATCATTATGGACTGGTCGCAGACACAATCAACTTTGTGTAGTTAACTGCAAGTCACGGTTAATCGAACGGTTCGGATTTCAGCACAAAATAGGGAAGGGAATATTAGACGACTAAGTACAATCATGTGACTAAGCACATTGTCGACTTGGCTGGATGTAGTTCATTTTATTCACTTCCTATTAGTTCCAGTTGATTTTTATGAAGCCACGCGAGACGAATAAAAAAATATCAAGTTATCGCATGACACGTATGTTTAAAGTCTACAGATAACTGTTTATGTACATTACTTATTTTATATACTTATTTCATATTTTAAATAGAAGAAACAAAAGAGCAAGATTTCCTGTCGCGCTAAGGGAAGTTAATGATTACTTAAATTGCTCAAGTACAGAATTTGTTTAGAGATTTTAAGCGCTGTAAGATACTGTCTAATAGCATTGTTGTCCAGTCAACCATAGGTGTATGTGTAAAATGTTGATTTTAATTACTAAAACTACATTGCATACAATAATAATAATAATATAGCAATAAACAGTATAAATTCCTAGTTAATGCGTTATTCGTCAGCGACAGACATAAATGCAAAAAGGCGCCAAAGCATATGTAAAATCAAGGACTATAAAGTAAAAAGGGCTAAAGAAACGAGTCACTCGCACTGAACGCACGAGCAGTGTGGCGAAATTAATTAGTGTCCCCTCTGAAAGCGTGCACTGGAAATGTTTGAAAGCGCCGATAGACAGAGAGGGAATACTTGCAAGTCATCGGCGTGGCGGCGCGACGTCGGCTATGGATTTACAGGGCAATAAATTTGAACCGAGGAACAGAGGAACCTTATCTACTAACAGTTCAAATGGACTGTCGAGCAAGGAACGACACACTGCGAATCTTACGTTAGAAATCACGATGCAACTGACTTACCACCAGCAGTATAGTCTGTGTTATATTTCTTTATTTACAATAAATAACGAACGTTTTGATAAATATAGAACGTTTGTAAGTGATTGTACTCAAAAATGCTGACAGAGCATTCGACGGACTACTATTTTAAGTATTTTGGCATCAAAAGTGTAGCTAATCTAATGACGTCGTAATTTATGTTCATACAAATTATTCTGTTAGGGCCAATGTATTGAAATTGTGGCGATAACAATGAATATGTTTTTATTCAGAATGCTTATTGAGATTATAAGATAGTACAGAAAGCATAATTGTTGTCGGATATGAATCTAGAAAACAAATGACGACAGTTCATCAGTGTAAGGACTCCTAATATAATGACATGCTTTATAAGTGAAAGAAATAACTCATAAAGGATAATTATTTATTAGTATAGGAAGACAATATTTTTCAATAATATTTACTTCAAGTCTCGCAGGACTTCAAGAATAAACGATGTCATTAGCGTTTCCTCCCTACAGAAGACATTTTAAATATTATAGGGTCTTATGGCTACTAAAATCCATCTCATTATTGATTAATAAATATTATATCTTCAATAGCATCCGGCCACATGCAATGGAGCAGCGTGGTGCAAGCTCTAAGGTTCCTCTATGATAAGGAGAGTGCTTAGCAGTGGTTCATTATTGGGTGGAAGCCAATACTATGCTATTGCCTTGCCATACCTCTGGGCCACGTTAGAGAAGTTCGTTCTAAGTCATCTAACGTGGAATGTAATCTATTGAGCCGTATATTTACTGAAGATACTTATGAAATCTAATAACATTAGTAATATATTAGAGCTGTATAAAGTGATGGAGAATTCAGTTAGTGCCCCGGGCGCTGAAGCGTGTCCGCTTAGAAATGGGTGCTAAGTGAAACGATGCCGGAGATGAGACAAGTAACACGCCGCTCGAACACGAGCACCAAATGTTTCATCCAGAAGGAAGAATAACTTTCGATATTTTATGTCTTCGGTTATATGAAAAACATACTAATTTCATTTTCTGTCTAACGTATCAAATATTTTCGTTCGAGGCCTTCAACGATAAGTTGCACCAATTATAATAATAAAAATCAAGTAAATAATACTTAATTCTTTTTGAACCACAAATCGATTGGTTTCCAAAACAAAGCTTAAAAGCCACATTAAGGTTATTACAAATGTAACGTGAAGCTCATTCAATGATGAGATTACTATAAATTATGTGTTTAGAAAATCTATATTTTATTAATACTTCGAATGATTACAAATAAAGTTTACGCTACCAATGAATACACGCGGCATCATCAAAAGAACACCTTTTTATATTTCATTTCATGATTTTAAAAGCGTCTTTCAAAAGTACTTTATTGTATTTGAAAATTAAAAGGAACGATCGAGAGTCCCTCGGGCCGGGGGAGGCTGGGCGCAATCAGAGCTCTCCGATGGTTGGCAACCTTAAATACCAGCCTTAATTGAACTGCTTCCGTATTGCTCTCAGCGGTACATAAATACACTTTACGGAAGTATTCGCCGCAGAGATATTCTTCTTACACCACCCGACGTCTGCCCATACAGACATAAAGATTAATACATATATAAAACACGACACACACATATATCTCCGATGGAACGTGCGATATAACCTCTTCCATTATAAATGCTCAGAATATTCTTAGAAGAGATTTCATTTTATTTTCCGTTTGAAATACGTCTTTGATAGAAGAACGTGAGTTTACATATCGTGCTTAAACGGAGCACGAATTTTAAAAAGTAGACGCAGAAGAACTTGAGGACGCTTCGTTTAAATCGTACTTTCGTGTTGGCTCGAGGCAGCTCCGAAACGCATACGGAAGCCGAAACAATGTTATAATTCTTTAGTGTCTTAAAACGTCTGGCCGGTTTCGGTTACATAAATAAAATACAAAGATGCGCTCTATCGAGCACACAAGACGCAAATAAATGAATGCCAACAACACTACAGAGTGCATTACACGTGCAATTTCAGATCATAACGAGTTCAACGTCCACGTCGACTTGTTAAATTGTTTTTTTATTGTTCGTAAGCGCATTATTGGGAAACATAAATGAAAATTTGAATAAGAACAAAGCTCGAACTGATGCCATGCGTTGAAAGATGTTCGCGGAAGCTTAAAATAATATTTAGGAGAGCGTCGTATCGGCCTGGCTCGCGAACTGTCAGGAAATGAAGGTCTCTGGCCCGCCGGGAAATTGTTCCTCCCAATCATAACGCTGAGTAAATCTCCCCGCTTTCAAAGATTTTTAAAACGTTGGAGCAGATTTATCTTTATAAGTGTATTACACGAACATTGTATTAAAGGCGAATGCTCATGAAGAATGGTTCGCGTTACGAAGAGGTTCTTTATGGAGCGCCATATTTTATTTTAAAATGCGACATTATTTTTGGGGTGAATTCGGTGTAATTTAAGCGGAACAGTGTAATACATTTTCAGTTTGGCAAGTGGTGTTACGAAGACGAATGTAGGGAACGGGTGATTGGAGCATTCCCAAAAGGTCCGAGTTGGGGTCGATATATCCGTCGGGCGCATCCGATTGAATTAATCTCGGGAAGCGGTCTGGACGTACGATAAACATTTACATATGGTGCCGATGTCGATATTCATTCCAGATTTACACTACATCCCTAACATGGGTCAAATTGTGTCTTAGTTTCCCTTTCCTAATATTACATACTTTCTTTAATACAGTCAAAAATATACATCTCGTGAAATACGAGGATTGAATTTACAGTCTTGAAACGTATTTATTTCAATATCGACGAGCATACCGGTTGGTTATACATCGCTAATAACGATTACTGCAGATCATTGGTATAAATAAACAGAAGATATTACTCAGTTTATAACTATTAATTCTGCTGAATTAATACTGACATTTTATTGAAGGCCAATAGATTCCACATAGTAATCAATGAAAATAAAGCGGATTTGCAATTCATAGAACAATGTTTATATTTACGGAACTCACTGAATCAGACTGAGATGATGCCTCATTATGAAAGCCGTATCTTTAAATGACTTTAAGCCACTTAAAATATAAACACAATTCATTGTTAGAAATAAGACAAACAAACGCTTAATAAAGATTAGTAGCTGAAGACGTGCGCATTAGCGAGAATGAAAATATAATAAATAATACAATTAGTAGACACAAAAGAAAAGAAACCTCTATTTGGTGTAAATGGACAAATGGAATTGAATTTCTCGTGGCAGGTCTAAATATAACTGATTGAATGCGGGAACTACGACGAGACCAAGTGCGCAGTGTATACAAAGAAGCAATTGTCGACGTCGACCAATGGCAAACAGCATCGACGTGGTTGACACTTCGCCACAAGTAATACGAATGAGGTGTAAGTTGTGTAAGAGCTAACTTGCAATAATAATACGTGTATTAAGCCATTCCACGCCAAACAGAGTGAAATAGGCTCGAGAACAATCTGCGAAACATTTTAAATTTCACCCACAGAACTAAATTCTATGTGTCGGTCGCAAAACATCCTTTTCCAAATGTACATTATCATTTCGCAATATATTAACATCTTTTTTATTTAAATTTAACAATAAATTGCAAACAAGTAACTGAGAGGTGAGGCTCACACGAGCAGATGGCGGGAGCTGAATACGTCATTAACGAGACCACTGCGCTCTCTTGCTACCGTGCTGTCATTATTGTGTTGAATTATATGCTCTTACATTTTATGTGCTTTACATTTTATGTGCTTTATATTTAATTATTCTTGAATTGTATGTACATATATTACGTTCCCGTGTAAGAGTTGCAAATATTAATAACAGAATTTAGTATCTTAGCTTGTCCAATAATTTATTTTACATTGCGTAAAATATTTTTTTTGTTGACAAGTTAATGAACATACTCATAAGCTAAATTGGATCGATTGAATAGAAGTCAAAACTATGTAATATTTGAGCATATATATTTATTATAATTATAAACCCTCTTTACCTTTTAACTTACATTGTATTACCATCAACATTATAAATGCCAATCGCTCAGTGAATACCATTCTATACTTCAATTTACTTCAGCATTTCACATTCGAACGTTGCATTTTATGAAAAGACTTTTAAACAAAGGCAGATATAAGAATAAAATCAAAAGTGAGCACACCCACAACACAAACATGAATTTTACACCAAAGTAATTCCCATCAAACGATGGAACCACGTAGGACGGATAGCGATTTCGTCGAACAACCGGGATGCGCCCAATTCTCGCCAATAAACGCCCCGGACCAAACCGTCCTGAGCGTAGGGCTAGGCACTCCATAGACACTTCTATGCATTAGAACATAAAACCCAAAATCGCCCATAACTCTCCGATTGTTACAACTATTCACGAAACGTGCCTATCAAATTGACCAGTGTATTCATCGTGGTAGGAAATACATGCCGTCACTTTTCTATTACTCGTGCTACATGCGCTTCTGTGCGCAATAACTACGTATGAAAGCGAATGCTGGTATTAATTAAATACCCATCTACTGGTTCACTACAATTGTAATCAAGAGTGATAAATTGATGCAAGATTGCCGCGTCGTTTCATTATGCGATAAATATCACAACAAAAGCGTCAAATATACGCAGGGCATCTACTTTTGTAATTACTTCATTAACTATGGTCGTAAATTTCATTGTAATAAGTTCTTGTTTTAGTGAGTTAATATAGCGGGTAGGTTCGGAATCATACTAAACGATTTTCATAATTATATTAGTGGAGCAAATTGCCGTTTAGCCCTAGGAGACCGTTGCTTGACGTGTACAAATATTCAATATGAGGTATTTTTCCGTTGTTTAATTTTTAGTTGTTAACATTTTTTGTATGGAAAACCACGTCGTGTGTACATAACAGATCATCATCATACGTATCAAAAGCTTACTTTAAATCCATAGATCATATTTGTACAGATTAAAGTTGTATTAGTTCACGATGCTGTTAAAATAAATAAATAGGCCAAACCTATCAATACCGTGCAGATTATAAGAATATGCGAAGCGGTCTAAGGTCAAATAAATTATACATTGCATCAGAAACAAATGTCTGTCGTTACTGGGTACAGCCATAGCTCGCTTCAGGTCGCTGCCTCGCGCCGGTATTGGGGTCAGGAATGCTGAGAGACTGACACGGAATTGGTTAGAGAATCTAACAATTCCTGGCGTAGCCATGAATTTCATTCTTAATGTAGCTGAATAGGTAATTTTGGAAATGATTTTTCGCTCATTTGAACACTGATTTAGTTAGATGCGCGGTTGCGTATCAATTCAAGTTTCGAGCGGTCATGGGATTTTGTTAGTCAGGTAATTGATTGCTTAAATTTTCGTTATAATATACGAATATAACTTGTAAGTCTTAAAGCAAAAAGTTGGACACTCCTGAGCAAGTCATATTTTGATACTGTGTCCAAAATGTAAAACAAACATTTTTCATTGCTGATATTACATTAAGTATCACAGTCGTATTATCTTTTAAAATATCGATAGAAAAATTCTGAAAAATAATGCAAAATATTTTTTAACTTCTAGAAACCGTGTTACACAGAATACAAAACCTCAATAGATACAACCGGATTATTTACTGGTCGAACTATTATTGAAATTTATTTATAATAATATTTTTTGTAAGCACAAGTCTAATATAATACAGACGCAATCTATTAAACAGTAAAATGAACATTTTTGAAGCAGTTACTTGTACACAAAATAACTAATCAAATGTAATTTTTGAATCATTAAAGGAATTCAGCGGTGACGGTCCCGCCAGCGAGGTGCAACAATGACGCCATCGCACAACAACGCGACCTCAGGAGCCAGTGATTCACTGCATACCTCCCGCCGCATAGCTAATAGGAAATGCCGCACCGCTCATTTTACACTAACCTAATGTCACACTTCTCAAACATCAATACATTCATGAAACTGATTGACTGCCTTGATTTGTGCCGAATGGCTTTCTTCTTTTGCCTAAAAATTAAAGTTTTTTGTAAAGTTATCAAAGGTTTTATATGGGGAAGATTTTATCTAGAAATGAATACAGGGCAAAGAGGAAAATAAGAGGGCACAGCAAATTAATAAATTGTAATTAAATTAAATTTCCCTATAATCAAATTTGATTAGTATAGTTTAAGCCTCAAACAAATAATAAGAAGTAATATATTCTAAAATTTAGTTAGAAACTTCATAAGCATCTTACAAGAACATGTTTTATACATATTTAAAATACTCCCAACACACAACATTTCAAAAAAAATTGCAGTACATCATCATACGAATACCTATGTAAAATTATTGATTTATCGATATGTCGATAAAAACAATTCGAAGGCTTAATTAACGAATAAATTCTCTCATGCGCTGCATACAATTGATCAATTAAATTGCAATTAAATAGTTATCGACAAAATAAATGGTTGTGTGAACATCACGTACTACTGTTCCGTACGGTCACCAAATAAAGCATCATCATTAATTCGAATCAAAGAATAAATTAAGCGAAGAAGCGATATTTATCCGATTGAAGAAACACATAAATGACTAAAGTCAGTTCATTAGTAAACCCGGACTAGTTTAACTGGACATTATTTACACTTAATAACTTATTCGTACTGGTCCATAAAGTTGTTATTATGATCATAAAGTTCCATATCCAGTCTACAAACTTGACATATCATGTACAACCAATACAATAAAAATAATAATAGAAATACCCTAGGAACCATCTTTCAATCGTTCATTTTACATTAAAAGGCTGGAAGTGATATAAAATATGGTTTGTAAACACAAAAACTATTCTCATGAACCTAATACGCATGGAATATGTATTCTGTGGTTGTTTTATATTCAAAAGGAAATAAGTTATCTGTAACTTTTCCGAACACTTATATTTTTACGAAGAATTTCATTTTTATTTTCTATTCATAAAATACTTTTAAATCTCTTCCATTTCAAATTACATTTTGAGCATCTTTTCAAATGTTGTGGTACTCGTAGTGACTGAAGGAAAATTGTTATGACTATATTAATGAGCTTACTATTACCTCATATATCTTAGTAACTAACGGTGCCATTTTAGTAATTTTAATAATGCTATTTTAAATAAGATGTTAACAAAATGTAAAGTATTTTCGACACAAACGACTTAATTTTAGTTAAATTTATGTTGTGTTTGAAAAATAGCATCAACTTCACTGACATTTACATACTTCTATTTAATAGCTCCATCTAAATTGAAAGTTAACCGTGAAACGTGCAACATCTCCATTCCTACGATCACAAGTGGGCGGAACCAACTACTTAACTTGTCTCCCAGTCGCGGAAGCTGAATGCGATTCTGCCATTGGCGATCGCTCGTCAAATTTCCGATTGCTTAGGACGTTGCTTAACTTAATCCATCAATTTATGACTGACAGGAGAGATTTGTTTCAAGCAAACGATATGGCTTTTGTTTTTATAAACTTTTATTTAACTTGCAGTGTCTGTTTGTATATTAGTATATTTGTTTGTTATGGGTTAAATCTTGCAAGCTTTATTAGGCCCACTTTTATATGACGGGGCGGAAATTTTGCATAAAGGTTTTATCTTGATGATAATGCGTTTCTATGACAAGCATGACCTGATACAACGTACAGGATTGGTTCCAGAAAAGGGAATTCCTCAACGGTTAACAATACAGTTATGAAACTTTGTATGTTTATGGATCAATAATTAAAGCTGGTATTTTTAAACATTTTTTATTAACCTTGTTTTTATGCAGTTTTGATAAAGCTCCGCGGGATAGTGTTAAACGAACGCAGAATAGTATAATAACACGCTTCTTAATCTTCTCTCATCATCAATAGCATCTAGTGGAAGCTTTAATCTATCGAGCTGTTCCAAAGATGTAGAACCAAAAGGTCAGAAAGTTGAGAATTAGTAACAAGAATCTAAAGTGTTTGGAACTATAATTCCGTCTGATCTTTCCTAATTCGTTTTATGTTTTCAAAGATTAGTCTATTTGTTATATGTCTATAAGAGACCTTGGCTCTTGTCCTCGACCGCACAAATCACTAGCTTTAAAAAATAAAGTAGTGTACTTTCAAATCTATAAAGTACCTGCAGTTTTCTAAATATCGCACATTTTCTCCATAAACATTGTTGTATCTAACTTTCATTGCATTACGATTTAAATGCAAGATTCCGGTGTTTTACAAATAAGAATGTGCGGCCGCACCGGCTTTCGCGGCTGCATACTGCGCTTGGAGTCGATCACGAATGAGTTCATTTAAACCGTTGTTTGCATTTACAAGTACTTTCTTACTATACTCCATCTTAATATCCTCGACTTTGTAGCCTATAATAGCGGTGTGATCATTAGGTTCAGTGTGAACATTCGTTGAATAGTTTATTTTGTATTAATCGACATTTACCATCCGCCATATTTGGTTATTTGATAGGCCTAAGAATGACAAGCCTAAAGTGTTCAGTTTAAGAAATGTTATAATTCCTACCGTCCTAAGATAGTGTTAATTCATCATTAAACTCTCATTTAGCGTTTAATATGTTTTAATAACGAATTTTGTTAGAAACAAAACAACTCAACATATTCTAGTAACTCATATTGGTATTGACTTATTTGACTAGATAGTTCCGAAGCGAATCGAAAACAAAGTGCACATACAGAGTTTTTCATAAATTTTTAACGTCACAAAAGACTAGTACAGAAAATGTTTGACATATTTGGAAATTTATACAAACCAGTGATATTTTTACATCTTCTTTATTGGCAATAGAAGATTTCTCAGCAGATGTAACAACTGTGCCTATAGCAGAGTTTCAAATATTCTAATTTTGGAAGTTGTATTACTTACTGTAGCTGAGTGAAGAAAACTTTAAAACCCCTCGCCGTGGTATGTCACCATATCGCGAGCATGGAATTTATTATTCGAGGAAGGGAGATAATAGCGAGCAATGTCGGTGTAATGCAGCTGAAATTATCATTACAAATAGGTCTGCAATTCACGACAAGAATTTATTCGCTGACATTTTAATTTACGTCAGGCGGCGAAGTTCTTAATTAGTGGAGGGTTCCGAAGGGGTGGGACGCTGTTTTTGCCACTTCCCGCTAAGACTACTGCGCTTTTTGTACATCGTTCACAAAAGGACTGACTCCGTTGCGTACAAGTACAATGGCATGACGCGTGGCTAGCGGCACGGGTTTGTGAAGTTTAATGCTGCTTTGTTCTTTGATCAGGGATATGATATCGGTATGATATTATATGTGCATTTATCAACGACTTAATTTACTGAATAATTAATAGGATTTCTTATTAAATGAATCGTTGTATCATACAAGACAATAGACTAATCAGTCATTAACCAATTTTCACGGATGATTTATTTTATAAATAATACTAGCTTTTCCACACGACTCCGTCCGCGCAACGTGTGGTATTCCCCCCCCCCCCCCCTTTTTTTCCCAGTACACACTATATCTAGTGCTTGAATCCAAACTGGATAATGAAGAACTTGCACAGAAATTTTCATCCCTGTGTGTTTTTTTAACTTCAATTCTATTTCTTTACTAAATTTTATCAAAATACGATTCAACATTTCAGGCGTGAAAAGGTAACAAACAGAGATACTATGTATAATATTATTAAGGTTTATGTATGTATCGTATGGGAACTAACAAAATAATAATGAAACAGAAGATAATAAGATATTTTATTCACGTGCATTTCTGGTACATCATGTCCATATTCCTAAAGTAGGCCATGGTTGAAATATTTGATTAGACAAATTGTAATTAGAACCAATATGTATGAGAACAAATATATGTAGAAACATCCAGTACCTCCACAACTGCTGAATTAGCTACATATTTGGTTACAGACAATGTTTTGCAGTGTTGACAAATATAACGGTTAAAAAAATATATTTCATGTTAAATAATTACAATTTAAAATTATAAATGATAAATACTATTATTATTTTAATTTTGACAATGTTTATTTGAAAAATTTACTTGATTTGAATAATTTATTGATTCTGTTTGTTTTTTTTATCTATGTTAATTATTGTTTTTTAAATTCATTTGATCTAAAGTACGAGTAACTCAATTTAACTATGTTATAATATATATATATTTATATGTCGAATAGGTAGGATAAGGTACCGCAATTTTTTTATATATTCAATAAATGAGTGCTTGACCACAATCCCGCCTGGTGGTAAGCTGCGATGTGGTGTGGGTGGTAAGGCACTAATTCAACCATAGCCCATTCACTCTTGAGTTGAAGACTTTTACCTACGTTGTTAGTGAACGTAAGTAAACTTGTATTGTTGCAATCCTTATCTTATAAATTGATTGATTGTTTGATAAAAAAACACTCAAAAGGAAAACCAGCCGTGTCCAAAAATGAGGCGTTAACTAGAAATCCAAAACATCTGCTCAATTTTATTGTGTTTCTGACGTAAAAACAAGAATAACTTTAATCAAAAAGTGCAAAAAATCCGTTTCTTTTTTGAAGCAGCACGTGCCATATTCCCAGCGTGCACGCAAGACTGCACTTCATCTTCATGAGGTATCATATGTGACATTCTGCTATCACGTAGCAGCCAACAGGGTCGGTGATCTGATACTTGGCAAACATTGACGCCAACACCGAGCGGAGAGCATGTTGTGGTTGATACCAACACGGTATCCATTGCTGGCACCATGTGTTTTAAACGTGTCTGGGACATGTCTTGTGTAACTGTATTGTTGTTGATTTCTTGACTCACGATTATATATTTGTACTATATACTGTTAAGATGCATTGATGAAATGTTTCTTGAAGAAATCATTTCTGTACCTAATCTTACAGCGTACATAATACCAACTACGAACTACCAGTGTTGATAAAAAGTAGCCTATGTCACTCTCCGGACCATCTAACTCCACATAAAGACAAGTTAATGAAAGATGAACACACTCATATTTAATTTAAAAAAATATTTTAATAAATATCTTTGGAAAATTCACAAACAACTGATAAAAATATATATTATATTTTTAAATACATACTATTTTGTTTTTGTTTTTTAATTTAAAACAAAAGGTCTTGAATTTTTAATAGATCTCTTTGTATGAAAATAACAAAATACCTACATTATTATTTTATATGTACTACTTCAACTATAGTTTGACCACAATAAAAAAATCGTTTTTAAATATGTAGTTATATAAAAAGCTTGAATTTCCAAAAGGGTGGCCAGACCGCACTGCACTTCTTTATACCTTATCGAGTTTAAGGTGACAGTGCAATTTTAATTACATTTCCATATACCTTACACATCAAAAGATAAAGCGCTCATACTCCAGCGATCGATCGACTTTATGTGATTAGCAGAATTAAGCAGTTAGTGCTCTAGGCTTCAGTGATGACAGACCCATGCCCGTAGAGGCCTATTTATGGCGCAAAGACAAGGTTTAAATATTATCGTGGGAAGGGTGTTGTTATAAACGTGTTTTAATTGCTTACTTTGATTTTTTTATTGATCTAAGGCGATTCTTTTAAGTATTATCCGAATGATACGGAAATGTTTTTGGGATTCGAATGCGACGGAGGGAAAACTTTTTAGGATAAGAATCCAAATGAGAATGAAAAAGAAAGAGTTTTGATTGAAGCCAACTGGGTTCAACCCAATCGTCGCTCAATACTGGGCACGAGTCTCTCCTCGTACTGAAGAGGACTAGAACATACTCCAGCACAATGCGTATTGGTGGAGATTGAAGCCACCTAGTACCACCTGATCGGACGTCCTAATAAAAACGTTTAATATGGCTGACCTAACTTAGTAGCTCATGTAGGCATTTCGTTAAGTATAATGTAGTACGGTTATTAAAGGAGAGTGGTATGTGTGGTTTATGGGAATTATAAATAGCGGGATACCTCGTTATTTTGTTACCAAATATTACGTTGCCGTGACGTCAATCAATCAAACAATCAATCAACGACGTCGGTGGGTTGAACACATTTATCGTACTGTAATTAATTAATAAAACTTGAGCTTATATTTTTTCTTAACTTTTATTTCGTAATTTTTAGATCTAACTTTTTTTGTTTAAGTTATTTTGATTTTTTTGACGTGAACTAGAATTTGATCAATGTTTTGTAAGATTTACGTACACTCATAGATGTATGACATATTGTGTGTCTCTTTAGAAGACTTAATATATTATTTTTATGATTTTGGTCTAATAATATCAGATACGTGTAGAAATAATAATTCCTTTCTTGAAGTCAAGTAATGTCTTCCGTTTTCTGTAATAATATAAAAGGCTAGCAGACAAAAATAAAACAGATAATATGATCCAGTTAACACTGTTATTATTAGTTAACTATTGTAAAGTGATCGTATGTAGTGAAAGGGAATTTAACTGAGGGTTAGTAGCACCCGCATTATCTAAAAATCCGTCAGATATCCGTCACGGTCAGGATGAGCCAATTGTTAAAAAATCAAACTGTCATTTGTGCGGGCGTGTCACTGGCCTACAATATAGTTTGACATGTTTAGTGAGAGTTAATGTTATTTAAATTTCGTCTTAAAAATAAAAAATAAATAAATTTGTCCTTGTAATATTTTCTTTTCTACAAAATAAACGAAAATTGTTTAATAATGATTAATGATTAAATTAAATAGCACGCCAGAATAAAACATAATATAAAATTACGATAATTTCGGTGACTAAACTTTCTTAACTTCGTCATCTTAACTTTGGCTCATATTTTTATACTACTCCGGTATGTAATAAAAAATATTCTTTCATGAAATTGTTGCCCCGACTCTAATTTCGAATGTATTGTTCAAAAGTTGTAAAATTAATTTGACTTACTTATTCGCAAAACTTTTGTGGATTACGCGTTCTGAAGTTCCTTTCAAATGATATTTATTTAAATATTTTTAACGTTGCCTTCTTAACATGCAAGTACAGGCGGTTATAGGGATTATAATAGATAAAAAAATTGTTTTTTTACTAACCCATAATTTTTTTAAGTTAAATAACTAGCTGTTTGAGGTTAGCTATCGCTTGTAAGATAGCTTCCTGAAGATGCAATAAATTACTTAAACTAATGTAAGGAATTTTTGAGAATTGCCCCATAAAAAAGAAGACAATGAACCTGCAATTTAAATTGGTTCAGGCTTTACGTACTCAAATCTGTGTCTTGTAGAAGTTTAATGGAATAGAAAAAAAAATCATGCAACAATATGTAAATAATACATATATATACTATATAGGTATTACTAATAACATATATACAGTCTAAGATATTAAGCAATAACAACATATACATAAATAACATATACAAAGTCTAATATATTAAGCAATAACAACATATACATTTTAAAATACAATATTTTAATGAAATAAAAAAACGTAAATGAACCTTTTGACGACATTTAACACCAATGAGAATATGTGTCTACTTACTCCTTGTAGCGTTTGCTTATCACGAGGCCTAGATGTACGTACCTGCGAATAACATACATATATCGTTACTGAACATATTATAATAAACAGGGTTTTTGATAGAAACTAAGATTACAGCCAAGAAAAAAAAAGACCCGTAAGCCTATTGCTAACTTGCAAACAGCAAGCAAGCGGCAAACGATGAACAATCAATTCACAGACTATTGCAATGTATCGAAAATCGTATTACATACGTGGTTGCGTAACGCTCTCTAATTGAGAGTATTTTTTGCGAATAAATTGGCGATAGCCTAACAAAAAGCTCGATAATCGCTTATGCGTATACGATTTTGCTATTTAAGTGCAATTAACGCAAAATTTACGTAATCGATTTCCACTCGCAAGACACGTAGAAGCGCCGAAGCAATCGGTTTCAAAAATGGTACTAACAAATCCCAGACATACCAACAACATACCTACTCCTCGAGAAATGATGTCAAACGAAAAATAGGGTGAATAATTACTTGGACTGCAATAAAGAAAGTATTAGAGAAGAATCTACATATGTCCACCACAGAGTTTAACTCGATACCGATTGAAAGATACATAGTATACTATGTAACTTTATTTATAAGAAAAACTAGGATGTTTCTTAATATATATGCATGTTTTAAATTGTTAGTAAAAGACGGGAATAATAATAAGATTCGGAGAATCTATGTCTGCTAGGTAGCTTAACTCGATATAAAAAGAAACATCGAGACAAATCTCGTGACATTATTTAATGAGAAAACTGGAAGGTAATATAATACTACAGATTAAATTGTATGCACTTTTTAACAGCAAACAATAGTTATTTATACTGTTACGCAGTCACTAAAACTAAATACAGGTCATGTTGAATGTCGTTATAATAAAGGCGAAGGATCTTTTATTATAAGGGGTACATGTCAAAATATTCTGTATTCACACGCCTATTTTTCTTTCTACGATTATCTGATACAGGTTACTGCTCGCGACTTTGATCGCCTGGTATATTGTTAAAAATTAACCTATGCATTATTCCAGAATACAAACAATCACGATGCCAAAATACACCGTAGTATAAATATCCATCCATCCTCACAAAATTCGCATTGTTACTATTATTACAATACAGTTTTAGTGTGGCGTACAGAAGCGCTGTTAGGAATTTCGGTTATCGTTTTAGTATCAAATACTTAAAGGCTTAAACGGAAGATATTGCGGTTACGACACCGGTTTAATACACTTAGTATTAGGTCAGTCGACAAGAAATATTTTAATCTTTGTATGCATAGGACTTTCAGTCTACTACCTAAGTTGTAGCACAATGTGTATAGGCTACATCATCAATAAATGGTTACAGAGAGAGATTCACAATTGACTTCAATCCATTGTGGCCCACCGCTGAGCATGGGTCTCATACTGAGAAGGCCTGGAGCATACCATCCCGCTGCTCCAAGGAGCATGGGAGGGGTTAGTAGTCAAACGAAGGTAGTTTTAATGTCACAGAAAGGCAACCGATGTGGCTTAACGATTGCTATCTAACGATAACAATCGCGACCGACGGCTTTGCATGCCCTCGGGAGCACGGCAGCGCTGAAGCGGTCACCCGCTGTTGCTTAACTTATTCGAAAACTCGCGATCGGAACAAGCCGCCATTTTCTTTGCCATTTTTTTAACAATTTCGTAGTTAAGTTTAAACTTTGTTATTATAAATTATGTATTTACTTGCTTTAAAATACCTATACAATTTAATGATAGCACAGAGTAGCTCTACATAAGTTAGATATAGATCGCAAATAATATTGAGGACATAATAATTGTACTGCGCCCCAGATTGAGGTAAACGACTCGAGGCTGGGGGCACCTGCAGGCGTAATGGAACCAATTATTGACAGCTCAACCCATTACCCCCAGCCAGCTCATTGATGAAAGATCCCGAGCCCCCATCTTGTCTATAGATGAAAAGATTGGAAGAGCTTTTGAAATGGTCGGTGAGGCGTGAGCCATTAGCTACCAGTTACCTTTAAAATGAGCGAACGAGAATGAAATTTGAGCGAATCTCAAATATCATCGCAGTTTATGATTTTATAAGAATTTTCTTTTTTTTTGAGTTTTGAAATAAAAATTCTTTAAAGCTTTTCGATTCATTGGTCAGCATTGCATTTAGGGTTACCAATTTTTTTTGTTTAAATATAGTAGTTTTTTAAGCAAACAACATTAAAATATAGTATGCTTCAGGAAACATAGTATTTTATGGAGAGAATATGAAACATGAGTTACATTTGTAACTCATTTGTTTTAAAAAAAATCGTTGTTTTGTTTCACGCACACGCACATTACGTAGTGCTTTTTATTTTTTGAGTTGCAAAATATAAACATTGATAGTTTGTACTGATATATAGTATTTTCACGCACTATATATTTCTGGAACAGTATATAGTATGGAGTCCCGAAACACAGTACAGTACTATATAATATAGTACGGTTGGCAACCCTAACTGCATTGGTATTTTGGCTTTTTATTAGATCTCTTAGGATTTATATATTAAGCAATTTTTTAAATAAAATAATAATGAATACGCTGATATAGCTCATTATTTTAATTTGTCAAAATGTTATTTTATTAATTTTGAAACATTTTCGATAAACTCAAACCGTTATTATTCT
>DWJZ01000851.1:0-27476 GCA_018249125.1 Asbolis capucinus | reverse complement strand
AGTTTTGCAAACTCCCCGGCATGCAGGTTTCCTCACGATGTTTTCCTTCACCGTTATAGCGAGTGACATTTAAATGCACATAACTCCGAATAGTCAAAAATGCGCGCCCTGGGATTCGAACCCGGACCAACTGAGTAGAAGGCCGAATTCTTAACCACTAGGCTATCACCGCTTAATTGCCCTCTAGTACAAACTAGGATTCTGAAGTTAAAATTTGTTAACTTTTTAATATTACAACAGACTTGATGCTAATGCCGATAACATACATATTATTGATTGGTAATATAGATTAATTAAAATAAGCCTATTCATTCTTGACACTTGTTTATTTGTTGTAGGACTAATTTCCAAACTTAATGTATCTGTTAATGTCAGAGAATCAATTTTCAAACGTCACTTCGGTAATTAAACAACTTTGAATTTCAATACGGAACGTGAAACTCGAGATCGTAATGACACAGTCTAAATATCCTGAATGTTAACGATTGACATTTTAGATTTTCTTCACATAAATTATTTTGTGCTAGCGTAGCTAGCTTTGAGAATAATCTTTTTTAAACCAGGCCAAGAAACAGACGGGTAAGGCTAAGGATTTTTTTTAATTTTTATTATAGTTACTAGAATTTTTAACTTGTTTTTTTTTTATGAGATAAGCAGGTAAACGAGCAGATGGTCACCTGATAGTAAGTGATTACCGCCGCGTATGGACATTAACAACACCAAACTAGGTTATTTCTATCGTATTGCGTGCCAGGAAGGAAGTAATAGCCACGCGAGAAGAGAAAGAGACAAGGGAAGTGCTACATTGCTGGAACAACGACTTTAAATGACCTCAGATACATCAACAAGATGCCGCTTCAAGACAGGTGATAGAAGAAGTATAAAAAGGAGGATGACAAAGATAAAAGAAGTATAGAAAGGAAGGAGAAAAAGAGGAGAACTGGCTGTCAAGCTCCCAACCGGAATACGACGAATCGTTTGGCGGCTGATTCTGTCAAGGGAATTGTAGCCAGGCAGATAGACTTTACTATAAGATCCTTTCATAAAGCCCTACCACGAGCAGCTGATCTGTACGCCTTGTATGACACTCTGGTACGTAGGGTAGGAGTAGGGTTTGTATTCTAAGTCGCCCCAATACGGCTAGATGAGACGAGATCGATGAGAAACAAGCGAGATTGCGTTTCTCACCGCTATACAAAAAAATCCTGCCTCGCTTAAAATTACTAGTAAGCCCGTCTATATAAAATATTACTTGTTTCTTTTTACCTGCAAATAATCTAAGAAATTATAATCTAATAGATCTTGAATAACAACATTATAAACACACAGTTATTGCCTCGGCCAATTTCCACTGTGGCAAATCGATTCAAGGAATAAACTATGGCACGCAAGGTATGTGCAAAATAGACACAAAACAAAACGTCGCATCGCACGTCGAATTGGAAGTAAACGACAGCAAAAACATTACGTCACGATATTGTAAATAGATTATACATTACATTACACCGATTCATCACTACGTGTAAATTGCTTTTCTGCGGAAATTCCAACAGACAAAAGACAAAGTATGTTTTATGTCTTGTACGAAACGGACTAGACCCTAGTTTCCCAAACATTACTACATTTTATTGTAATTTAGCAAAAGCTTTAACCCGTCAATGCGTGATTAAAATTTAAAATATACACTTATTTAGATGGCGTATCGAAGTGAAAATTAAAGAACAAACGTCTAAAGTACGACAAAAGCACCGATATTTGGACCAGAGTTCATTGACCATTATTTTCAGGAAAAATTATACACTAACAAGATTTATTGAAATATTTAAAAATACAAGCTTTAATTATAGATCCCTAATAAAAAGAAATACACAAAAATATACACAAAAATAAGTGTATTCTTAACCGTTGAGGAGTTACCTTGTCTGGAGCCAATCCTCAACGTAGTATCAAGTTATGCTTATCATAAAAAATGCTTATAATAATTAACCACACGTAACATTTATATATTTAACGTAACGATATGTTTTAAATAAAGCTCCGACCTCTGGCATGACCTTGACACGGAAACAGAATTACTTTCGTCATATTGGTAATTGCAATGTTCAGAGAAATGCATTGCAGCTGGTCTGCAGATTAATGTGAGGCGTAACAATTATAGTACGTCAAACTTTTATGGATTTACCTGTAATTTTTCCTAAGGAAATATTTAATAAGACACACGTGCTAGTAAATAATAATAATAAATATCTTGGACAACACATACACGGCCATCTGAACCCAAATCAAGCGTTATCTTGTAGTATGGTGATCAGACAACTGATAAACATACTTTTTTAAATACATACGTATGTATATAGATATATACACTCAGACACACAGAATAAACATTTCTGCTCATCACATAAAAGTTGGAACTTGGTGGGAATCGAACCCACGATATACGGCCTAGCAATCAGGTTCACTAACCACTAGACCAACCGGCCTGTCTATAAAATGACTCCGCACTTGCTTGCACCATATACCTGATTCCATTTCATACTATTTTTGAGAGTGCACAAAGTTTTTTGTGATCCGTGACGCCTTTGCACAAAATATTGCGTCTCGTGCTATTGGTTTGCTATCAAGGGACAGTACTATATTGTGAATAGTGACAGTACATCACTATAATATCGTATATTTTAACAAAAACATAATCAACGAGAACATAGCCTAATATTTTCTGTCTACAAAAAATTCTGTCAAATTGCGGAAGTATGAGGAGCGTGAAGTGTCGAAATACCTGATGCGGTACCAGATACCAGATATATACCGATAACCGATACCGATAATCAGATATATACTGATAATATAATAATACCGATACCAGAAGTAGCATGAATCCACAACTAATTAGTCTGTACATGTTTTGCCAAAAATAGTTCGTCTTAGTCTAGTTTTGCAGTCGACGCCAAAAATAATACAGCGCTAAGATTTGGCGGTGCTCCCTGGACTTGTCCATACAGTCCGTATGGTATTCCCAAGAACTGTTAAAGTAAATTTAGTTTAGGGCTATCAACAAACAATTTGTGTAGTTTGTTATCAAGTATAGTTATCTAACCCAGTTTCCAGGAACAGTCTCAAGTTCAGAGAACAAAGGCGAAAGAGCGGTCGTGAGTTCGACGGACTTTTTGTCTGTCTTACGTCACGGTAATCATTAGCTACTAGTTTAATGACTTGTTTCTATAAATTATCTGTGACTGCGGTAAGTGGTCTGTTATTTTTAAGTAACTCCTAGCTGATCAGGCAGGCTGTTCTATGTAATATTTGAAAAAAAAACTCAGGACGATACAAGAGAAACACCTGTTTGAGCCACAACACCATTTTAATTCACACTTCTTGCGGGTGGACAAACAAAACAAACCTAGCTTTTATACGGGTTCTTGGGTATAGCTTTTCGTGAGTACCTTCTTTTAGATGAGACCCCCAACTTTTCCTCTAACAAAAATTATCGATTGTGGTAGCTAATAGGAATAGCAGGGAAACGGTGTCCATAATACCACAAGAATTATTATAACACCACGCAATTTGTAGGACAATATGACCATTTAATTATATAAATATTAATTTAAATCTCACTACTGAACAACAATATTAAATTAAAAATATTATGTATACTAATATTAAAACTATAACAGAGTTAATTCTGCACAATAAGAAATTTCTTGGACATACTGATGCTGGGGGGCTTTGTTATCGATATAGAGACCAAAACATTTTTTTTTTAATTTATTGTCTGTCTTTCTGTTTGTTCAAACTTAACGCAAAAATCACTGGACAGATTTTGATAAAACTTGGCATAATCGAAGTTTAAAACCCGAGAATGTTTATAGGATGGGTTGTATCCCAGGAAATGGTTTTGTCCCTGCAGGATAACAGGTTAAAATTAGTACGGGATCTCCGAAACCCGCAGACCAATTTAGATGAAATTTAGCATGTTTGTGGCTTGTAAGGACAACTTTTTATCTCAGAAAAGTGCTTTATTCCTGTGGGATAATAGGTTAAAATTAATATGGCAACCATGAAACCAATGGATAACTCTTCTTCCCAAGTGAAGCTTGGCCAATTTCTAGTTCCAATTATAAAAGACTCCAAAAAATATTAAGTAATCAAGCATATGATTCAAAAAAACATATTTTTTGAACCATGAGCCTGATGATTCGATCCTTATGACGTAATGGTTGGTTTCGAAATATACAAAACTCAACGTCTCGTTGGTTGCATTCACTCCCGAACTTTTTAATGGTCTGAGTGGTCTGGCAAAACTTTTCGAAAGATTTCGTTCCAAATATTTAGATACTTACACGGTAGGTAAACGATATGTATTAGCTATGTTATGTACAACCATGTTTATGTATTTACCAACAAATGTAAGCTTAAGGTATACCTCAGCGATTATATAGCCTAGTCTTTGCATGCATTGTAAACAAAATATTCAGTCAAAGAGGTAAGAGTGCCAGGAAGAGCCAAAATTGCACCTTGACATAAATCAAAACTATTAGTTAGTAGGTTCGCACGCGGTGTGTAATTTAATATTGATAGGATCTAATTTTTTCCCAAAAGGTCCTCGCCTCTTTAATCAAACTAAACATTTCTACGTCTGCTGTTAGTCGACGCAGTAATAACAGTGATTTAAATTACGTCTTTTAAATAGCACAGAGCGAATTGATTCATATAAAAATAAGATAAATTTCCAAGCGCACCCGCATAGATTTTACGACCTTTAGTCAATTTTGCGGTTCAATGGTTCATTTAACGCGTTTTAATTTGAATTCTACAGCTCTCTACATAAAGTTCGATACTGTGTGAAAAGTTTTATTTTATTGTCTCTGGTGGAGTCGTACGAGGCTCTCCCCTTCATTTGGGCAATCGACAACCAATTTTTCAATCAAAGTTATGCTTCAGAAGTGAAGGATATTTAGATCTATCTTATTAAAGTGAAAGGTAGTACAAATATTGTAATTTTAACACAACATACCTACTTCGGTACTTCATTTATACTTATAATATTATCTATTTTAACAAAGTTTAATATCTGTATTAACTAATTGTAAATTTTACTTATTGTTACCTTTAAACCAAAGGAATATGATATAACCTCTACCCTAACTTATATTCTTTTACCTACTTGATTCTTACGTACCAACTACTTAGTTACTTATGCATACAATCAGTAAATTACAGATAGCGTAATAACAAGTAAAATTAACACTGCACGCATCAAAATAAATCATCATTTTTATTTCACACAGACATTTTTTATAGGGTAGATCTAGAAGTAATCTTGTACGTTTGAAGTTTTGAACTTAAAAGTAAAAACTGTCCCCAAATGAAAACAAAGCAAATAAATTAAAACAAAACAAAGAAGCTCACCGTTAATCACATATCTATGTCTGTCATTCATGAGTTCCTTTGACAATTTCGGGCATTCCTTATTTAGGACCGCACACAATTCTTGCAACTTAAAACCACTTTGTTTACTAACAAGCTCTATAAAATAATTACATTTATCACTGTCAATTGCACTAGTTATCGATTCGAGGTCGCTTAAGTTTAATAAGCCTTTTTTAACGAGCACATCCAATATATTCGTATCGCACAATTCGCGTAATAAAGTCGGTTTATGTTGTAACAATCCGGCACATACGTCGCCGGCCGATGCCATCGTTCAACTAAGTTACTCGGTAAAACAGCGTACCGCGCGCGAACGGAAGAAAAAACGGTGAATCGGTCCATTCAAATCAAAGTGGGACCAGATGTATGGACTTTGTTTACTACAGCTTATAGCTTGGTGACTGCTTGCAAAGCGAAGTAGGGAGGGTTAATCCTCGGGCAGGCATTTTTAAAGATTAATGTTTCAATTCGAATTAAATTAGGTGTTTGTCATGGTTATTTGGTTTTTTTTGTCACTCACGACACTGAGAATCTTAGTGCGGGTATATAAGTTAGTACGTTGATAAGAAGTAGCCTGTGTGTTATTCCAGACTATATGTATGTCTATCTAACTTTAGGCCCAACACCCAGATCGGTTAACTAGGTTTTGCGTGAAGGAGTTATATACACGCATACATCCATCTATCTTCCCAAACTTTCGCATTTATAATATTAATAGGACTTATTACCGCGATAGGTTCCGCGTGGAATTGGATATTTCTCTTTTTTGTTTGTCATACAAAGTGGATGATACTGCATGTGTCTTCGTTATAAATCAGGCGTCCCAGGTTCATGCTACCGCATAGTTAAGTGTCAGTTAAATGTTTTATAGATGTCATTAATGATTGCAGATGTTTGTAATTTATCTGGGTAAAAGCAGCTTTTCAGTTTTCGTTTTACAATTTCTGAATTTTAGTCAGTTAAATAGTGATTATAAATTAGAATTATAAAAGCCGTATTTACTCCCATTAACTAAACTTCTAATATAATAGTTTGTTTTTGGAATAAACTTTCCGTTTCTGATGTTATTTAAAAAAACCAGACTGCGAGAGGTGTCATTACATAATTACATATGTAATCAACTAAGGAACCCTACACCGTCTAAGGAATTCCTTAACCCTTTGAATCTACCCATCCTAAATAATATTCCTCCGAAATTCACTATCAATGCTACGGTTGTGATATTTTTGGGATTTCTATTACCAACCGTTTTGTTTGTGAGCCTACTGAAAATATTACTGAAACTTAATATTTCGATTATGGTTCCTTAAATGAAAAAACCTACCTTCCTAAAACCATTAAGATTTTAAAAAACCTATATCCAACTATACCCTATTCGTTAATGGAGAGAAGAAGAAGAATCTTCCATATTTAACAAATATGGATGGTGCCCTAAAATTTTTTCTTCATGATTTTATTCTACCTACTACTTTCTTACATACACATTCTTACAAAATTGCAGCATTAGACTTATAATGACACCTAAGGGTTTCTGCGCTTGAGTGCTGTTGGACCGAATAAGGGACGGATATACAATAACTATGAAGATTCTGATATTTTTAACGGCATTATAAAAAGCTCCAAACACTAAGTATTATACTTTTTCTCGTGCCGCCAATAAATCAATTGTTCTGCCTAATTTTGTTTTGTTTAACCTGTGGTCAAATATCCAGCTCTCTTTACACTATGTTTATCTCTTATATAAATGTCATTGTCAAATATGTCAAAGTCAAGATTGTCAAATCAATCAATAATTGAAAACAAGTTTAGCGTTGCATTGCGTTTGCATTTGATTACAAAAAAGGAAATGATTTTGTTTATTTAGTATACTAAATGAGATTTTAACCTTATTCGCTTTCACAGAAACTTTTCGTGAAAACTACGTCAAATTTGTTTTTAGTATACTACTGTTCCATCTCAAATATGGCTCCTAGGAAAAATAATATTGCTGGTAAGTGTATAATTAAATGTTATTGTTATGAATACACTTGCCCCCTTGGGAATCTTTTATTCATAAAACAATGTAACTGTGTAATTCTTTTGCGTTTTATTTAAAGTAATTGCGTATTCAAAGGTTTGGGTAGATTTATTATACTTTTGTAGGTTAACATATTTAATGCCTTATCGAACAAAAAGTAAGCCGGTTTATTAGCAGTATGAAGCAGAAATTAAACTGATCGCTACATCCATTCCATCATTTATTCATATAAGTTTACAATAAAATTTTGCTAGCACATTCTTTATTTCTTCCTATACTTGACTGTTGATGTGTGATATCCTAACATTATTGTACATCAGTAAAACATGCTCACGCGCCTGCGTATTATATCTAGCAAAATAAAAAATCCCAAAGCCAATGTGAGTGGTGAAAAATTTGGCATTAATCCAAATAGGGTTGAATGAGGAGACTAGTATTTACTGTTCCTTACAGATACAGACTCTGGTTCAGACTCAGACAGTGCTTCTAGTGGGAGTCGCAGTAAGAGTGGCAGTCCTGCACCATCTGGTAAAGAAGGGAGTCAATCTAGGTAAGCCTTTGAACGCCTAAGCTAATTGATTTTCAAATTTAAAAAGACCACAGGTCCTCTTTGAGTGACATTGTCTTTGGTATTTTTACAGATCGGTATCTCGTAGCCCTGGAAAATCAGGAAGTGAGTCTCCCAAATCCAACCATTCTGCACGTTCAAGAAAGTCTTCAAATGCTTCTAATGTCTCTCGTAGCAAATCAAATTCCCCAGCAGCATCTAATAGATCTCGATCAGGATCTGCCCAAAGTCATAAGTCTGGTGCTTCAAGCCCCAAATCACGGGCATCTGGAAGCCCTGCTAAATCTAGATCAAGATCTCGGAGTGGTTCACACAGGTCTGGGTCTGGAAGTAATCATTCTCATTCCCAAAGTCCAAAATCTGGTGCACAGTCACCTAAATCTAGATCACAAAGTCCCAAATCTAGATCCCAGAGCCCCAAATCAAGATCCCAAAGTCCTAAATCAAGATCACAAAGTCCCAAATCACAGTCCCAGAGCCCCAAATCCAGATCATCCAAATCTAGGTCACCAAGCCCCAAATCAGCAGCAAAGAGTCGCTCAAGGTCAGCTAGTGGGAGTCCTAAGAGTAGGAAGACAAGGTCACGTTCTTCTTCACAATCTAAGAGCCCAGTTGCGAGACCAGATGTGGCTGACAGTAGATCCAACTCACCAAATCTTATGATTGATGATGAACAGGATAAGGAAAAATCAAGGAGTAGATCAAGGTAACCAGTCTTTCCTATTAATTTTCGTGTTTTACAATAAAGAATTCTACGAAATCATAACAGAGCAAGGCTGGTGTAGATTTAGAATCTTCAGTATTTAGATAACCTATGTTTTGCCAAAAATCCATCCTGGCAAATTGTAATATATTATTTCTTTCAGGTCTGGTTCCAGGCATTCCAAGTCCAGATCTAGAAGTAAATCTAAATCTAAAAGTCGTTCACGGTCAAGATCAAAGAGCTCAAATGCTTCCGAGGGGACAGGTAAGCTACTTATGTATTTGTTCTCATTAATAATTGTCATTCTTATGTTTCTTCTATGACTTATTGCTCTAGTTGTTGCAAGTGGTTTGCAATCTTCTGTTAATAGGTTGTAGGATAGTGACCGTTTGTGACAAAAAAATTTTGAACGCTTCCATGGTACTTGGTCGGCGTTTGATAGCAATCAAATTCACTATGGAGACCATCGAGTGGCATAAACACTTCTGATGCATTGTGGCCACTAATTACTTCACACTCAACATCAATGTTGTCTGAGTGGCAATCTGAGTGGCAGGGTATAGACTCTAGGTTTCCAAGTATAAGTCGAGATTCGTGCTACATAGATGCCATAACCATTTAAAAAACCATTCTGTTAATAATTTTAATGTAGTGAGTTCCTTGCGGCCATCACCGCCTTGTTTGGACCTCACGCTACTAATTTTCAGTCATTACAAGGTTTGTTCTCAAAGTGGAAAAAAAAAGAGTTGGTTAAAACCTGCATAGGTTTCAGTAGAATCTTTGTACAACTAAGTAGGTTTTTTAATTATTTTTTTGTTATACCTATTCTATTCTGTATTTCCAGTGACCAAAAATAAACGGGCAGTTCTATCAGATTCTGAGAGTGATGGTGAGTCAAAGAAACGCAAAAAAGAAGGTTCAGATAGTGGCTCTGACACCAGCGGTAAACCTAAGAAGAAGACCAAGAAACTTGTTGATTCTGATGATGAGAATCAGGAGAAGACTGATACCGGTAAGATTAGGTTTCTAAGTTGTGTTCAACTAATATAATTGAAAATGTGACAAATATATGCTGTACCAGCTTTTGCCCGCGACTTCGTCCGCGTGGTCGGGGTGGTAGGTGGTGGTCAAAATGCTGCCCTATGCCATATGTGAATTACTTGCGAATGTATGATATGGTTAATTTAATACATTTTTATATGCCCTGCACTTCGCTTACCACGTGCCCTGGCACCCGGATGCCTGAGCGCCCGCCGGTTCATTTTATTATCTTTATATAGTATACAACTTTTTTTTATATTTATATAGCCTATGTCACTCAGTGATTTTTTGACAACAAGCACTGACGACTGTACGTGCGCTCCGAAGCACAGTACTCTAGATACTTCTAGCACTTGACGTTTTTGAGTTTCCTCCATTTACCCATATTACAGTAACCGCAGACGCATTGTTCGGCGACGCGTCCGACATCAGTACCGACAACGAAGGTGAGCGCGACAAGGGGTCGGAGCGGTCGCGAAGTCGCAGTCGCAGCCGTAGTCGCAGTCGCAGCCGGGCGCGGTCTGATGATGAGAGGCGGTCGGGCGACGAGGCTAGAGGGAGTGGGGATGAGGTGGGTTACAAAGAGAGAGATATATTTCTCCGGTCATTTTTTATTACAATTCAAAGACCGAAACTTTATGATTAACGTATACACCCACTTTCGGTGCGACCAAGAAAAAAAACAATTACGAATTTTATTATATTGCTTCATTCTTACTTGCAACTCAATTTTTTTTTCATACTGTATCTTTGAAAAGTTCTGTATCCTTTTTGATACGGACCCTACCAGAACTGATGGATCCCAGTTTCATTTCTGACTGAGGCAGAAAACTAAGTGACATATGAATGTTTGTTCTTGGGTTGTGAGTGTTACTTGTCGAATTTTGTGTTTTGTGCCTTAATCGAAGATTGTTAAATTCACAAGTGATATGGTTAAATTATTAAAAATAAATACAGAATGAAACAGCTTTTAAAATTTTTGCTTTTGACTCCCAGGATGCGACCCAGAAACCTGAAGAAGAAGAAGAGCAGGAAATACCAGAAACCAGAATAGACGTGGACATGCCCAAGATCTGGACTGAGCTTGGCAAGGAACTCCACTTTGTGAAACTACCCAATTTCTTGTCAGTGGAGACGAGGCCCTATGACCCCAGTACTTATGAAGATGAGATTGATGAGGAGGAAACCTTGGATGAGGAGGGCCGGGCGAGGTGAGTATTCAACATTGTTTTTGGAGCAGAGAGAATGTGAAAACTCTGTATGTTTATATATGAAAAGTTTATTTGTAAAAAATATAGATTGAATTTGCACTGAGTATAAGAAGGGCTATGCTGCTCCAATAAGAATCGGTGGAGGAATTAGTGCCAACTGAAGTGTCTGAAGTCTTTACGCTACTCGCAGGCCTTAGACACTAGACAATTGCTGACTGATGTTAACATCTAAGCCAAACAACTTTTCTTGTGAAAACACTTAAGAATTTGACAATAGTGGTCAACTATGGCTATAGCAATCTGTAGGAGTGAAGGACTGGAGCAGAATTCTTTCTATGTCCTCCATGTTAAGTTTGTCTGCAGGAAATCTGTACTAATGCGATAAGATTTTTTTTACAGTTAATTGAATGGTAAGTGATGGTAAGTGGCGATGTAGTCCCGTAGATGGATAAAGTATACATTCATTCATCATTACTCTTCACCAATAAGCACTTGTGCAATGAAGTAAGCTTAGGTCTCCTTAGTCACGAGGACAGATCCTTGCTGTATGCCATTAATATGGAAGATCCATTCCTTTGTTGACAGATTGAAATTGAAAGTAGAGAATACGATACGATGGCGGACGGTGTTTGACAAGGAAGGGAACGCGGTGAAGGAATCGAACGCGCGGATGGTGAAATGGTCGGATGGCAGTATGTCGTTACATCTCGGCTCGGAGATATTCGACGTGTACAAACAGCCTTTACAAGTAAAGTTTTTACCTGCTTCAAAATATTGTTTAAACAAATTCATCATACTATTAAAACAAATTTGCTGCTTCAGTATTTTGTTCAGTTCAGTTGTTCAAACTGACGCCATCTTGTCATACTTACGCCATACGCCCTACGATTGCACTTCTGCGGCCCATACAAACCCCACGATACGACGACAATACATAAAATATGACCGATACCTATATCCTTATAACATTTGTGGCCCTTATATAAGAAAAGGTGGCGGACCCGTGGACTAAATTATAGTTGATTCAATTAGTGTAATTTGGCGGGAGCGATTTTAGGGCTCTCAGCATTTACGTAGTTATAATATAAGGCTTTAAATATGCCGTAATATGAAAAACCACACAAAATGTATTAATTGAGCAAAATTTGACCCATACCAAACAAATATACTAACATATGTACTTTCAATCATAAACTGCAAGTTAAATAAAAGCTTGTAAAACTTAAAGCCAATTCTTAAACTTTAAATGACATTGACAACTAATAAAAAGCGAACCGTCAAATTAGTAAATTGGAGTTATTAGAGATAACTCAAAAAACCATTCGTCAGATGAAGCATAAATTTTAATGGGACCAAATCACAAGCACCATTTATAGAAAGAAATCGGTACACTCAGTAAAAGGTTACATGGTAATAGAAATTTTAAAAATGATTTGAAAAGAACCCCTACTCTTTTAAAATTCTATTAAAAGAGGGGAGGAAGAGAGAAAAAATTATGTAAATACTTAATCTGAATTTAATTGGAATATTTCCAATCTGTTCTAAGTAGGTGTTTTATTACAATATAAAGGGATTATTGTTTTTTTCCCCAGGGCGACCACAATCATCTATTCGTCCGTCAAGGCACAGGTCTGCAGGGCCAGGCTGTGTTCAGAACAAAGTTATCCTTCAGGCCTCACTCCACTGAGTCCTTTACTCACAGGAAGATGACACTGTCGCTCGCTGACCGGTCTACCAAGACCTCAGCCATCAAGATCTTGTCCCAAGTTGGAGCTGATCCTGATGCTGATAGGAAGTATCAGTTGAAGGTAAGGGGATGAGTAACTGGTAAAAAATAGAGCAGTCATCATATTTAGTAAGGGTGTAGTCTCGTAGTAGTAGAACCCTATCAGTTTCTGTTCAACTGGGTACATCATGAGGAGGGAAAGTTGGTGTAGTTTTTAAAGATTAGAAATGCTGACATCTCCAGTGCGGGTTCCCTGGTATAAAATTTAAATACATTATATACATTTGGTATATTCCACCATTTTTTTATTTTGGTTTTATAGTGTTTAATCGAACAAAATCCGTAGTTTAGCGTATTTTATTACAAATAAAACTGGACTCTTTTCCGCGGACGCCATTGACATACAAAATTATAAGTGTATCAATTCGTACAGTTTAACGGGATTTATGAGCGCTAATGGCATATCTATAGTTACTAGAGATCCTGTCTGTGGTTGAAATTCAATCGTAATTCAATTTATAAATAAATCGTCATTGACAGAACATACTTGAATTGCTATGTGTCAGTGTGTTCGTATAATATTTTTATTTAATAACTAGAATTGACCATCGCTTCGCTTCAGAAGAAGGGTTGTCCAGTGCTTGCAGAGTTGCCATTCTAATTTTAACGTTTTATCCCTCGGGAACAAAGCCATTTTCTGGAATAAAACATATCTTGTAACCATTCTCCAGGTTTTAAACTACGACTATGCTAAGTTTCATCTAAATCTGTTCAGCAGTCTTTGCGTGAAGCTCGAACAGACAGACACACAATAAATAAAAAAAAATTGGTTTGGTCTCTATATCGATAACAAAGCCCCCAGCATCAATTTAAAAAAAATGCCTAATGTACAGAATTGACCCCGTTACAGTTTTATTATTAGTAATAGATTAAATGTATTTCCAATAAATTTTAGTATGAAATGGGAGCTTTATACACTCCTTCTCCGTGAAAATTTTAACTATTTCAAATTTCGTGGTCCTCCGTCCATGTTATGTTCGTAACAAGGGACAAAAAGATTTTGTTTTCAGTATTAATACATCATTGATGATTTTTACATGGTCAGAAAGAGGAGATGGAGCTGCGCGCGGCGATGCGGTCGCGTGTGGTGTCGCGGCGTGCGCGACGAGCGGGCGCGGGGCGTGGCGCCGCGCGGGCCGACGACTCCGAGGACGAGGGCGGAGTCTCCCTCGCTGCCATCAAGAACAAGTACAAGCCTGGACAGAAGGGTGAGCGGCACATTTTATTGGGAAAAGTATACCAGACATACATTAACTTCATACATTTGGCCCGTCAGTTTTTGATCGGTTTTCAGACGCCATCTTGTCAAACTTACGCCATACGTCCTACGATTACACTTCTGCACTGCAGCCCACATAAAACCCACGATACTATGACGATACATAAAAGTATGTCCTTATAACATTTGTGGCCCTTACAAGAAAAGGTTGTGTCAATAAGGGCAATTTGGCGGGAGCGATTTTAGGGCTCTCAGCATATCTATAGTTATAATGTCATTGTCCTGTCACTTCTCCAGTTGCAGATGTGCGATAAGAAAATTCGTAAGATATAAGCAGTTCCTGTATAACATATAAATATGCATTGTCATTGTAATGTTTTCTATTCATAAATAATAATAATAAATATTTTTATTTTGAAACGAGTCCATAGTTGTTAGTAGCAATCGGTACTTACGTCTAAGGTTTCTAAATAGACATTTAAAAGTCACACAGAACTAAAACAAAACAAAAACAATCAAAACAAACATTAAAAGCATACACACGCGACAAACAAATTAAAATAATATAAATAACCTAAAATTTTGTATACAGTGATATTTATATACACACGCTGCTTTTAAACAGCTTTGTGTCTATTCAGTGTGATATGTTATTGTGTTCATACATTGTTGCGTCATCCCAACGTAACGATTTCAGGCGTTGTTACGCGAGCGATACATCATAGAACAAATATTCATACATATATGATGGAACATGGAACGATTTTGTATAAATTCTATAATAAATTTTGAAACTAATTGTATATGTGTACATTAATAAAAAATAAAAACTGATATGTTATTGCGATACAGCCACGCAGTCCTTCAGCTTAGCTTGCAAGAAGCTAGAAGGTGCTTTCTTAAATGCTTGAATATTGCTTGATATTTCCATGAGAGACGACGATTTCCGACCCCAAAAGCAACGAAGCTCATGAAAATTTTGCCACTAGCACCAACTCTAGCGCTCACAATAACTAAAATGTATGGATGGCAAAGAGGATTTCTTAATTTAACATTTGAAAACTAAACAAGTACTAAAAATTGTAAATGTAATCTCCTGACAAATATTTCTATACAAATAAGCACTAATTTGGACAGCTTTATTCATATTATAAAGCTGAAGAGTTTGTTTGTTTGAAGTCGTTAATCGCAAGAACTACTGGTCCGATTTAAAAATTCTTTCAGTGTTAGATAGCCCATTTATCTAGGAAGGTTATAGCCTATATATCATCACGCTATACCAATAGGAGCGGAGTACGAATGAAGAATGGTTCAAAATCGTTTTTTTTTTCCTATTGAGAGCTTCCTCTGCGTGCGCTCTGTAAATTGTTAAATTTTAGCAAAAATCATGTATGACAGAAACAAAGACGCGGGTTAAAGTTAGCGTTAGCCCAAAGTAACTATTCCATGCGGACGAAGTCGCGGGCGGAAGCTAGGATTAAATATGTCGTTGCCTATTTTATTCTCATGTGTATACATTAATATTTGCTATCAACGAGGGAGAAAGTTTAAAATTCGTCTATTTAATTACAGCGTCCGCCGGAGCTGCTATCTACTCGTCAGAATCAGATGCGTCTGATATGGAGACTCATCGAGCTAGGAGACTGGACCGAGCCAAGGCTCTCAAGGATTCTGATGATGAGGGGAGCGATGGTGGAGGAGAAGCTAATACTCCTCAGCGGAGTGGCAGTGGCTCTGGATCGGGGAGTGGCAGTGAGTGATCAGATACTGATATGAGAAGACCTTGACATTGACATTTAACCGTTGACATAGATATTTAACCGTTGATAGTGACATTTAATAGTTGGAATTGACATTAAGTAGTTGACATGGATATTGAATTTGAATTGTGCCTCCCATAAAGAAGAAATTAGGAAAGCAAATCCTCGTTTTTTTTGCAAATACGCATTACAGTAATATCACCCACTTCGAATAGTAACAAGTTACTGAGAATTAAAAATAGACAAAGATTGGTAATTTCTGTGTATCCATTGTATTGTACACTTATCTAAACATAGTTTGACTATCTTATGACCTCTAAAAGTGATGGTAGAGTTGTTTCATTGTTAATAATAAGTGATATTGAAATATTATCTCAGCTTGAAAACATTGTAACAACAAGAGGCTATGTTGAGCGTTACGAATGAAGCGTCGCTAACAATTCACTATGACATGATAAATTTACTTGAAAATCCTTACTGATATTATAAATTTCAAAGCCTGCCTGTGTTACCCTTTTATGCCTAAATCACTGTACCGATTTTGAACAAAATTGTAACAAAGATAGACTAGAAGTTAAAAAAGGATTATAGGTTACTTTTTATCGTGAAAAAGGATTGAAATAGGGGATGATTTTTGTGTTGTAGTTCGGCAGTCACTTTGACATAAATTGACAAAAAACTCTATTTTTCAGTTGAGACATAAATTACGTCATTATATTAATATAAAAAATATTATTAACATGTAATTTTGATACCTACAAATAATTTTCAAGTATTTTGAAACGACGAAATAGTGTTGAAATTACTGTTGGAATGTGTGTGACCAACTGTGTGTGAGTAAATAAGTGTTTGTAAATAGTGACTTATGACAGTATTTAGTTAAAACCAATAAATAAAAATGCGAGAAAGTGATGGATTATGACAACATTGTCAATAAAATAAAATAATTTAAATTAAATTGTTTTTTATTTAAATTTTCCTTTCTTATTACATACAAAAAACGACTTAAAGACTTAATAATTAATGTAACTATTTAAAATATTCACAAACCAAAAGTACAATACCAAATACCTTCTTATAATAGAGTCGTTATTGGTTACTTAAATTGCTTCTTAGTACCGATTTTGTGTAAAGTATCATTTAAGTAACATTTAACGACTCTGATTGCGGCTGTTAGAAAATGGTGTCTTTTAATTTTAAGTAGAAACCAACATATCATTATCATTGGTATATATGTCAGTCAGGTCATATAAAGCTTGATTCCCACGGTCTGAGATTTATCGCACCAATACTTTTCCCATATTGTGTATTCGTATATGTTGTACTCATCTTAGGCAATTTTGAAAAGTCTTATGATAATAAATTAATGTATACTTTAAAATAATTTGATCGGGAGACTGACGAATTGCTACGAACACGTCTAGGCTAAAGTCACTTCCCACGCTGTGACGGCGCGGAATAGTCCGTCTAATCACAGACCATAGGAATACAGCATTACGATAACACTGATTTAAGGGCATATTCACACAATAATTTAATATCAAGATCAACGAGAAGATTATGGCACATTTTGGACCCACGATTTGACTACCAAGACTAAATGCAACTTTAAGTAGATACAAACATGTAAAATGAAACTTCAGCTACACCCTAATATATTTTAGTAACAAGTGTACAATGCGTTGTTAACTGCCATGGCAGAACTAGATGCGGTTAATTACGTTCCTTTACTTCTAATATACTATTGTTTACGACAAGGCTGCTCAACCCCAGGCCCGGAACGGATGGATTTTAAATGGCCCGCGCAAATATGTCTTTAGATTTTTTTATTACGCAAGTCCTGAGAGTAATTTACTAGGAATTACTAGTGGGTCGCAGTAAATTTATCATTCCTCAGTTTGGCTCGACGGTCAAAAAAGTTGAGCATCCTTGGTCTAGGAACTTACTTCGAATCTGATACAATCTATTTCTTTGGTTTATTTTTATTGGTTGTGAGGTAACTGGTAACTAAATCAAAAGTTAGAAGTTACTTAGTAAAAATCTATGTATTCTTCAGAACTGTTTTTTTATTTCTGTTTTATACACAATCTACTGTCTAACAACCGGTTTTTATGAGCCTCTTTGATTGTCTCTCTAAAGAACAGAAATGTTTAAGAATTTTTTGGTACTACCCACCCTACCGAGCACCCGCTGTTTAAACACTCAGCTGATCACTTGGAATCGGTAGAAGCCGATGGACTACATGCAGATTTAATTCGACTTTCTGACTCTGATCATTGACTACGTTTTACCCTGGACTAAGTACCCTAGTATAGTCGATAACGAAATATACGAGTATACTCGTATGTTTTTACTAAACAAATCTCTTCTAGAACCAAATCCAAAATTGAATTATTAATACAAAGTCAGTGTTATTTAAGATACAAATATTTTCTATCACTGATATGTAAATTTGCACTTCCTTTATATACAATTCGGCCTACACCAAAAATTCTCCATGTACCCTCATCTGCTAAACTAACATTTTTCATAATAAATTCACACTTATTTAAACCAGTCTTGATTCTGTCGTAGTATCTGTCGACTGTGGTGGTAGGTAGTTCGAGTTGACAGCTCTCCAAGTCCAGAAGTGGGTAGGCGAAGCTAAGGATGAATGTATCACCAGTTTTCAGCTCGGTTTCCTCTGGAGTTAGTGGTACTTGTTCTGCGAAAGATAATCGTCATTATTTCAACCCACAATTGTGCCACTACTGAACACAGGTCTTCACTCACAATGTGAGGTATAGGCTACAGGTCGTCATGCTGACCAAGTACGGATTGATCAGAACATTTTTTTTTGGTAGTTTGTTTTTACAATTGTCAAAGTGCGCCATCGCTTCAACAGAATCCCACAGTGAGTGATCTTGGAAAAATCAATAAGAATTAATTCTACACTTATGGGTGCACAATGAATCCTGTATAACGTCCACGGGCGTACCGACCTTTTTGTATGCGTATTTTGACAATACTTTCGACCGGGCCGGCAATGCCTTAGTGAAATTACAGATGTCCAAGTACGGCGATATTTAATTAAATACAACCGTAACAAAAGATTACGGAAGTAATCTATAACACATTGTTCTATATATCATTATAATATTATACATATTGAATATGTACATTTTAATTGCTCTGTGGTCACGATTTCTCGTGACATGAAGCATATAATCAAACTGATACTTTTCTGCGTCCGGCCGATTTCTTATTGCTGAGAAACTCTCGAAAGGGAAATCCGTTAATTATACCTTTGATGAAAACTTGCACTCCTAAGAGTTCCCCATAAAATTCTCGAATGTGTATGAAGCCTAACAAAAGGCACTTGGCGTGCTGATGGGCCATGTCCTGTACCTATTCCTCAGAGTGTAAGAAGAGACCCAAACGCAGTTGTGGGGCAGTTATAGATTGCAATGAAATCATCTACGTTTATATGCTGAATCAGTGGCGTACCTTGGGTGGCACCTAGTGCGGATGTTCATGGTGTCACCCCATTGAAAGTAAAAAGCAACAATTTTTCTTGTTTTTTCAATTAATTGTTTTTTTAAATGTTTGTACATTGTTCATTGGTGAGTAACTGGATGGGTGTCACCCGAAAAAAGGTGACACCTGATGCGGCCCGCCCCTGCCGCGGCCCCCTACGCCAGTGGGCTGAACGCATTGCCGTCGGCTTCAACAGCGTTTTACTGTGGCGGAAGGGGATTTCTAAGCTTCAGGCTAATGCGGCAGATTTGTGGGTGGATTGATTTCTTTGCTTCCTAATAGAAATTAAAAATATTTCTCATGTCCAGACAGAAGTTTGTGACACATTTTTCCGATGACTTTTTCCACGAAATTATTTGATTACATAATTTATCATATGACAATGGTCGAAGTAAAAGCGGCAAAAACTAAACAGCATTCTTGACCTTGAATTTTTTTAATTTGCCACTACTGTTACTAACTAACTAAAACTACGAAGTTCACAGCATAATTATCAAGTGTTTAGACATGGCAATTAATAACTGTAATAATCGATAAAATTCACGTAGCCTTACCAATTATTTCCAGCGTAATGACCTGGTATAGTTCTACCCAATGTTCATCGATGTCTTTGAAGTACGCACTCAGTACCCAGTTTCCATGGTCTTCCTCTTGCAATGGTCCTATTATAAAGTCATATGGCTTCATCTTCGATTTGATGGTATCCACATCTGTTTCGTTACAGCAGTCGGTCTGGTTAATATTGAATATTTTAAACTGAGGTCCATCTACAGTATTACTTACTGCAGTATCTGTTTTATTCTTTAAATTTAATCTTAGAGCGTCTCCGTTAGGTTTGTGTAAGTAGTAGATAGCCTGAGAGTTCAGAATAGGTGGCGATAAAACCACGATATCGTTCAATCCACTTTCGATTAGGATTGGTGTCAATTCTACCTTGGATTTACCTGTAAAGAAAAAAACATGATATGAAAAACATGATATAAAAACATGATTGAACACCTAATCCTACTAATATTAAAACTGCAAAAATTTGCGAGCATGGATGTATGTTTTCATGTGACTTGAGCTGAATTTTTACTACCCCGATGGTCTAGTGAGTGAACCTAACTGCTAGGCTGGAGGTCGTGGGTTCGATCCCCACCCAGAACAAAATGAACAGGAATGTTTGTTCTGCATTTGGGTGTAATAAAAATATCTTTATAAATATATGTGTATGTTTATCGGTTGTCTGATAACTATAGAAAAAAACAAAAATGCTTAGTTGGGATCAGGTGGCCGTGTACGAGTTGTCTGGTATATTTATGCTAGATATATAAGTTTATTTATTTGTATTTATTTCTTTTATGCAAAAATTACTGAACGGATCTGAAAGAAATTTGTCACAGAGATAGATTACAGACTGGTATAACACATTAGGCTCCAACACTCCACGTGGGCGATCCCGCGGGCGGAAGCTCGTATAGACACTCCGTATCGTGTCATTGTAAGATAGTTTACGGTAAGAAGGATGATAATAAAATGCAATACAAAGCATATGTAATGTATTCTCCGTGATGTTTTAAACCATTAACTATCTATGACTAAACTACACAAATAAAAAGAAGAAATGGATAAACATAAGGTAGGTGTAGTCCTTTTGAATTAAGGCGACATCTGACGGGCCGTGTTGGAGTTATCCGTAGTAATGCGTATTAAATTGACGTCGACTACGTTGATGATGTAAAACTTTACATTTTATATGTATTTTTTACATTTAATATTTTATCAATCATTTTATAGTTGACTAGCTGTACCCGGCACGCATTGCACCGCATCAACTCTTCAATCATGTGTTCGATCTATATAATTTTGATACCAAAACCTATTCCAGAGAATTCTGAAAAAAATTGCTAGGGACATCGGTGCTCTATCTACTACCATTTCAGAGTCTATAAAGGACAAACAAACATTGATTTTTATTATAGTAGAGACTTTGTATTGTTAACTTTTGACGTTCGTTAAGTTGGTTGGTTGGTTCCTAAGTCAAAATAAACGGTTTTCATTTCATTTTACTAAAAACTCTGTTATCAATAAGTATTGCTGAAATATCATTTTGTTAATTGCATTCATAATTCCGTTATCGCTTTATACGCTAATTTAAATTGACTAGGTAGTTTAATTAACTCATAAACAATACCTAATGCCTCATTTCGGTATTAAGTTCATTAATATGGAGTTAGAAGTGTTCATAGCCCGGCGTCCTGATTCGATCATAAGTAATCTGAAAGGTTGCTCTACAGCGGGCGCGGCTGGTAGGAGGCTGGGTAACCGCAAGTTGCATACATATATTTTATGAGCCCTTATCTGTTTCGGAGGGCACGTAAAATCGTCGGTCCTGGTTTATATGGGTAAATAGTAATTGTTAAGGAGAGGTGGAGCGTGGTGGAGTATACTCCAGGACTCCAGGACTCAATAGTGACCATCAGTGAATTGAAGGTACTACTTACGGAATTAACTTGCTTGTGTTGGTCAGTAATAGTACAATACAAACACTTTATTGCACACCACAGGAATGAATATAAATAATTTCACAAATGATAAGTGAAAATATACAAATTGGCGGTCTTATCGCTAAGAGCGATCTCTTCCAGACAACTACTGGAAAGAGAATCACAATACTAGAAGAGCAAGGGTAGGATGTACATAAAGAGAAAACAGAACAATAAAAGAATCCGTGTTACGCAGTGTATCATAAAACAGAATTAAAAGGACACACTCAGAGGGACGTTAAAATATACAGGACAGGGGGTGATTATAAAGAAAAGGAAGACTGGAGAGGAGACAGCTAGCTTTTTAAAAGAGATTAAGGATTGAGCACATCTAATTGAGAAAGGGAGAGAATTCCGTAAAATTACGGAGAGAACAGTGAAAGATTTTACATAGTATGAGCTGGAATGTATAGGGGTCCCTAGGAAAAGATTAAACCTAGAGAAAGATATTAATAAATTTATATTACTTTAGTACTTATTTATCTAGTAGGTAACTAGACAAGAGTGAATAGGCTTCTGCTAAATTAATGCGGTTTGCCATCTACGACTATATCGCCACTTACCATCATGTGCGATTGTAGTCAAGCATTAACTTATAATAGGAAAAAAAATCAAACTTATAAATCCTTCTTAATAACCTATTTTTTATTTTAAAAATTAATTACGTAATAATGAATTATTTTGAATTCTGATCATCAGCGCAAAGGTGTTGCGTCCATGATGGGCCGGCTCGTGAGCTATCCTTGGCACATTGGCGTACAAGTGTACAGGCGGACAACCCTTTCTGGGCACGCTGGAATGATCTCCACAAGCATTTTTCGAGTACAGGCACTAGATGTTAGATTAAGTTATAGTGTTTAGTTTTATTTTATTAATTTTTAGTTTAAGTTAGACAAACAAACATAGGTTAAACAGGTCGCTTGGTCTAGTGGTTGGTGAAACTGACTACTACACCGTAGGTCGTGGGTTTGATTCCCACCCAGGTCAAACTTTTCTGTGATAAGCAGGAATGTTTGTTCTATGTGTCTGGGTGTATAATAGAAATATCTATTTAAGTATGTATTTAAAAGTATATATATGTTTATCAGTTGTCTGTTCACCATAGCACAAACTAACGCTTAGTTTGGGTTCAGATGGCCGTGTGTGATTTGTCCAAAAAAAATTATTTTATTTTATTTTTAAGTAAATAGTTACTAACACAAATATGGATGTATTGATCCGATGTAAAAATAAATAAAAATAATAAATTATTAGAGAATGCCACCAGGCATTAAGCCCTCTCCCTTTGCATGATTTTATTTAGGTATTTTTTTAACAAAATTATGTTTTACGGGTATTCACGAAATATGGCTCACTAATATTTTAACTGAATTGAATAAATTGTTGCCTAGATTCCGTAGCATGTACTATTGAATATCGAAGCAGGAATTTCGTTCCATAGCTTAAACTTCCGGGAATAATGTATTTCGTGAAATTTTGTACCCAATTAGGCGTTAGACTTCTAATTACGGTACTTCATAAATTATGATACAAAATAAACAATAAAATTTATTTGGGTAATTAAATTCCCACAGTTTAGACACCGGTTAAGGCAAGATTAATTTTATAATTTACGAATTGATTGTTAAGATCTACTCGTATTTACTCACAAAATATTCTTGCGTATTATTCACTTAGATTGGAATTAGTTACAATGTTTGCTACCAGATGGCGGTGTTACTTAACCTTGAAAAAATCCTCCTATCGGGCAAATATTCGTGGAATATTAATCCTCAAGTAACTCTGATATTCATTACACCGTTAGTTTCATGGTATGAGGAAATAAGCATAGGTAAATTAATTTCATGGCTATTGAGTTTACTTTATAACACTCAACAATACACCGGCTTCATACAGAATTGTAGTGAAGGTTTCGAGCCATAAAAATATGTGTGCCTATGCCTCGAATCAAACCTATCTCTTCGTAGGGTCACTACAAAGTAGGTTACAGGGCATAAAGTACCATTGCCCTTATTTGCAATGGGTAATCTTTCGTCTCTTGTTTTATTATCTGGAATTGACAAGGACAAAACAGTTATTGTTTCTTCAGATCTATTAGTCAATCATAGGTTTATAGCTAAAATTACTTCAATAGCTAAAGTAATTGTATTCATACAAACTTTATTCCTATTTATAAATTCAGGGAGATTTTGAAAGTACCTTCTTGGTCTTGGGTTCGATCCCTAAACAGAACAAACTTTTCTGTGATGAGTAGGAATGTTTATTCTATGTCTGGGTGTGATAAAATATCTATATAAGTATGTATTTATATGTATGTTTATTGGTCGTCTGATCACCATAGCACAAGCTAACGCTTAGTATGGGTTGGCCGGGTGTGAGTTGTCCTGAGATATTTATTATTTATTTTTACTACTTCATGATGATAAGCTTATTTCAAAGATTGTCGCATATGAGTATTTTTATTGACACAATGTTTGAACGGAAAAAATCAAATCGAATTTGCACCAAGTATGTTAATCCAGCGTTGCTTCTGGAAAAAATGTAAACAAAATATAATGCACTGAATCCCGTGAACATTATTATTTTAGAACGGGATTATTTTCTTGACTTGCTATAATAGAGCCGTGGGTTCCTGAGACGAAATAAATGACCTACTTCAATTTTAGTCTGTGGTTCAGAAGTTTTAACATGAATTTGTACTGGCTGCGGTGTCTGTCAGTTGTTTATGGTTATGAATAGATTTAATTTGGTCTAGCTATTTGATAATGTCGACCAAAACAAACTTAAAATATTGTTCTTGGGGCTGATAACTGCGTAACTCAGGTGCCATTTTAAAAATAACAGATCGTTTTTGTGAACATAATCTAATCACTTTTAATTCAACAGCAGTATGGAGCAGTTTGGTTGTGTACGCTTCCTCATTCCGAAAAGAATTGTCATTGGGTAATTATTGCTAGACAAACTAATCAAAGACACTTCTGAAATTGCCTAACCGTAATACAGCTTAATATATAACAAACATTAAAAATCAATTAAAATTGTTATCTATTTCACGTACTTGCTTTAAAATTTTAAAATCGCTGTGCATAACCGTGAAATTTTGTACATCATGACTTTGTGGAATAATAAAACTTAAAAACTCTCTCTAAAAACTCTGATATGTTAGGAGTAGAGAACTGATATTTTAACCAACTTAGTTCAATTTCGGAGTCTATAAAGGACAAATAAACAAACTCACAAACAGACATTGATTTTTATGTATATATTTTTTTTTACAAATGTTGCGTTTTGTGGTATTGGAAAGTTGTTACGGGCAAATATATTAGTTTGTTAAATATGTGGTGAACGGTGGTTTATTAGAAAACATGTCATCCACTAACTCAAGATGTGAAAAACGGTCTATATAGTGAAATTATAGTTATTTAATTATTTTAATTGTGAACAATGTGAACCTCCTTGGTTTGGTTCTTAACATTGCGTTTTAAAACCACGAAGCTAAAACTAAAAACCACATATAATTTCTGAACTCTACGAGATTAGCCAAACCATAAAATACGAGTATATCATAAAATCCTCGTAGAAAAAACTCATTCAGTATAAAAAGCGTCTCCGAAAGCTATCATTTTTCTCTTGGTTAGTTAAAATAACGTAACATAATGAAGAACAACGTTTACCGGGACAGTTAATACTTAAATAAAATAAAAATATATGTCTGTATTTAAAAATCACGAATCACAATAAAAAAAAGTGTACTTATAATTTCTGGAGACTTCCCGTTCATTGTCACACAACTCATAATAATCGCGTGCACTGAAATAACGAGAAAAACACGCGCGAACATGCCGTCTGTCTGTTTGTCACTGATAGTACAGAACCAGTGACTGCTGATAGGGACATTTGTGTAAATACAATGTTCAGATCGAAACCACAAGCCTGCGTGCCTCGTTAACCGCAACTAATGATTTAACTCGGTCTAATTTAAATTTAAACTTTAAAATTTAACTTCGTCATTGTAGGGAATCTTTTCAAATATCAAAACCGTATGTGACTTATTCACATTTTAAGGTTTAATTACTTCCGATATCTTAGAACGATTTATTAAACTTGAAGCAGTGATAGCGTCATGTTTGAACGTTGGTCTTCCTAACGAAAAGGTGCTGGGGTCAAATCCTACGTGCACGTCTATTTTCCAAAGTTATGTGCGAATTACAAGTTATTTTACTTGCTTCGATGAAGGAAGACGTCAAAACCTGTATTCCTGAGAGTTCCTCAAAAAGTTCTTAAGGTTGGGTAAAATTTACCAATCAAAAACAAAAATATTAGTTGAAAGGCCGCCTTATAAAGAAAAAAGTCGGCTTTATGGTTTAAATAATATATTAGTTATATAGAATAGAGGTTAGTTTATTTATTCCAGTACCGACTGAACAAACAGTGAAATACCTTGACAAATAAAAAATAATCCCACATCGTTACAGTGTTTTCACACTGACCGATACGGTATCCTTATCTTCAGACGATACGAGAAAAACGTATGAAAATAATCGGATTAAAAACAAGATATGGTATTTATTCAGTTTGTTTAACATAGGTATTTAATTACGTCTTACTATGCGAGATGTGGATTGAAATCGTTATTTACTAGAAACCTCCCTCGCTTCACTTCTAAAGAACCAGTTACCAAAAGAACATAAACAGGGTATCGCAGACTTATGTATAGATATTGATGTCCTCTATAAAAAACAGACATAGAGCATCGCAGTCCTATTTATAGATATTGATGTCCTCTATAAAAAATAGACATAGAGTATCGCAGTCCTATTTATAGATATTGATGTCCTCTATAAAAAATAGACATAGAGCATCGCAGTCCTATTTATAGATATTGATGTCCTCTATAAAAAATAGACATAGAGTATCGCAATCCTATTTATAGATATTGATGTCCTGTATAAAAAATAGACATAGAGTACCGCAGTCCTATTTATAGATATTGATGTCCTCTACAAAAACTAGACATAGAGTATCGCAGTCCTATTTATAGATATTGATGTCCTCTATAAAACTGTACTACGTTACTTTGCTCTATTGACAATAATTACTGCAACGTATAAGGATATTATTTTAACACGTTGGGTTTACATTATCGAAGTTTTCATACAGATCCTAACGTTTGTGGTAATATTTTATATCGTTTGTCCACCAGGGATGAATACAGATTTCTAACACTATAAAATATTTTTTCAAATCGGCCCAATAGTCTCGAAGCCTATTCTCCTGTACAAAATACCGTGTAGGGTCGTGCGTATGCGACATTATATTTGCCCCTGAATGTGTAATATTTTTGAGGTTGATAAAGATTACATTATCATCTTTAGGCTTCTGTCCTGACACCAGGATTGTCACATTAATGCGTGAAAAAAAATATTCTAATGTATTTTCTTAATACCCATGTGCGTAGTTGGTTATGTAATAATATAACTGTGGAGTGAAAATAGTTCATATTTTTTACTTTTTTTTTGTATTCAATAAGTTAGCTCCTGACTAATATATTTTATATCTTGTTATGGCAACTATTAGGTACCAAAGTTTGACAGGCCGATTGGCCTATTGGTTAGTAAAGCTGACTGCTACACCGAAGGTCGTGGGTTCGATTCCCACCCAGGTCAAACTTTTCTGTGATGAGCAGGAATGTTTGTT